>JBCAUI010518046.1:0-12074 GCA_038406195.1 Haplosyllis anthogorgicola | reverse complement strand
AAAAAGATGACAACAGAGCTACAAACAAGCATTCCTATCTATGATCTCCCCAATCTTAAAGTCTTTCAGGCACAACAATAATACAACATCCTCAACAACAGATCCCAGGAGGTTTTTGCAGAATTAGAAATGGTACTAGTGGGAATGATTGAGGACCAAGAGTGGTACAAGAGGAGTGGTACAAGATGGATGAGGCCTTCTACAGGGACCTAAGAGACTTTGAATGTTACATGAAAGAAGCTGAATGGTGGGAAAAGGCAAGCCTAATCCTATCATGGCTTTATACGGCACTAGGACTTATGGCATTGATCGCCATCTCAGTATGGTGCTTCAGCAAACAGAAATACATTGAAAGTTCATTCACATACCTTATGTCAAATGTACCAGTGGACAAAGACTACATGATTGTTCCCAAGGCTAAGGCAATGCCCACTTTACAACCCATTTTCACACTACCAACTGACCCAGATGAGCAGCAAGATATCCATGCAGACCCAGGATTCACCATGGGATCATTGACAATTATGATCATAGGCATATTAATGATGGTCATATTCACAAGGTTTACAAACTGCAGAAATATATTGGACATTCTAAGAACTGGATTCCCCATATTCCCACTCAGTAGAGTACTTTGAGGAATGGCCAGAACAGATATTTTCATTGAAATCACCTGTATTGAAACAACTCATACCATATGGGCACACTTTGCTAGTGTGCCATTCTATCCTTCCCAACTGACTATAACTAGATACCCTAACACAGGTGACATTTCCCTGGACCACATCTGCTGTTGCTGCTATTAGATGGACATAAACTGGACAAACATTGACCTTAAAGACCATAAGGGAAACATTATTAGACTACCATGGAAAGGATGGGTGTCATTATTTATGGAAAGAGAACCTACTCGCATTTCATTGGAAACACACTACAACATCAGAGTGATGGGTAGTATTCTGGAACAAATAATGGATATTAAACGAGAATATGAATTAGTGCCAGTGGCTCCACCATATCAACAAAAACCAAGAGCAAAATCCACTGGAATATAATTAACTTTGATGATAAACACTCATTTTATATACATATGTATCAAAATTTTTTCTTACAATAGTCTTAAATGACTTTACAATATTGAAATATAACATAATTTGATATAATGACAATAACTGTAGCAATTAAACAATATTAAAACTGTAAGCATAGTCAATTTCTTAAATTAATGTTATCATTTTAATGTATATTTATATAATCACAATACCTCAAAATTCAATGCAAATGTATATTTATTCACTATTCATATATATACATAATATGTTAGAAATATTATAGCTACCATTACACATTTATATATAGGAACATTTATTACGAACCTCTGTATATTTTATCATATAATAAAAACACTGGTGCATTATAAATGCAAAAAGATTATGACAGCCTGTTACAAGAAACTGCTTAGTAGAAGTGTTTGCGACAACATAATATAACAAAATTTTAAAGAAGAGATGATATATTAAAATTGCTTTAGAAAAGCTAAATTGTTGCATAAAAATACGCAAATACCAATTTACCCATTTTTACATATAACTCAACGGGGGCATGCCGGGGATATTACAGGCTACACATGTAAGCTCCACCCCTAACACCCCAGATACCAGCCGTACTTACACAGACAGGGCACTGGGTAAAAGATATTACTAAATGGTCATCCCTTTCAGATTCAACATCTGTTCAACCAATCTGTCTATTTCATCTTTTCTTTTCATTGAAATATCTATATTAATATTTAATCTTGAATGTTAAAGATTATATCCCTTGATGTTATTTGCGTTGTAATTCTCTTAAAAGAAAACCCTTCATCCCTTCATCCATAATTTTTTTAAATATATCGTAAAAATTTTAATTGAACTCCCTTTTACGCTGAATCATTGGTCTGTTTTAGAAGTTTTCTTCGTTCTGAATTTCATATTCCTAGTTTTAACAATGACCATGGTTAATTTAATGTTCACTTTTGCAGCATCTACAACGTTACCCTTTACTTGAAGAAGCAATTTACATCTACTCAATAGTTAAAAATCTATTGCATAAAGTGTGAGACCATTTACATTTTGTTGAAAGGAACTCTGCAGCTAATAGTAACTACTTGACATGTCTATGTTTGGATAATGCATGGTAAAGACCAGGTGGTCTTAAAGATTGAGCAGTCCCTTGATTAAACTCTCCTATATAAAGGTTCTTGTATAACTCTGAAGAATAAAGATTATGTCAATATATTGCCTACTGATGTAGAAAGCAGTGTAAGCAGTTTCAAAAGCTGAGCTGTGGCTTAAGTAATGTCCTGTTCAAATCCCTAAATCAGCCCAAATTATTTTACTTTCTCTTATCAAATACACAATTTACAGTCCGATAATCAGTTTCTTGTTCTGCTTTGCAGAGTGTTACGTTATGCATACAGAATGAACGATTGGATTGTTGTTTACATGAACATTAGATCAAGATGGAGATTTGTGACAAGAAACTAATTAATTCGCTCTAGTTCTACATCAGTCAAAGATGATTGATTACATATTTGTGCTTGGTTAGTTCTAAAGTGTTGACAGAGATATTTGAAATATTTCAAAGAATGGACAGGTTCAGACACAAATGCCTTTTCTTTGTATCATTAAAATGTTTCACTTGTGTTGTATCTGATAAGTAACATTACGTTTTGATGACGTCAGGGAGGGTCATAAGAACCCAAGCTCATTAGGTTCGGATTATAATTGTGAATATCAGTCACAGTAAAAACTAAACAATATGTAATAAAAATAACAAATATGACCGTCAAATCAAAAATATAGATAACTCGGACTTAGGCTGTACTGGATATGAAGATGAGAGTGTAGATGTGTAATTGTGTGTAATATGAGGTCACTATGATTATTTCTTTGGCTGCCATACGAAAAATATAGCAAACATGCAAAGACCGTAATACGGTTTGTCACGAATGTGTAACTTTAAATATCTAAACATAAAAACAAAGTAAAGGCTAGAAAAGGAATCAGAGTTTTCCTAATAGTACTACCGTCAGTGTCGTTGAACTATTTTGGTTTCCATCTTTACTCTAATTCCCTGCTTCCTGTCATTATTATGTAATGAGTCTAAATTGGGCGGTCCCTCGGAGAATTGCGTCTCTGTATCTTACAATTTGGCATCAATTGCTCACTAAAGGATGCAATTTATTATCTGAATTGCAATTTACATGGGCAAAGCAGTGTCTGAGCTTTCATTACACTGGAAGCATGGTTACTCAGTAGATAGCCTTAAATTCTCCACTGTAAGTTTTTACTGATGTTTATTGCAGAGTCAGTAAATGAGCTTCAAAGTAGTTCCTCTTATTCCAAGGTCGAAATAATATACATACCTCCCATTTCAAACTATGATTTTCGAGACTTTAACCGAGAATAATTTCAAGTTGGTGGGGAATGATTACCAATGCATATCATGTGACTTTACTGTACATATCTACTTTAAAATTCCCAGCAGAAACAGTTAATATCTCATGCTGACAATCTCTTGACAGGGATTACCTCAATGGGCAAGTATTCATTCAATATAGATGCGACATAATTCCATCTTATTCATTATATTACAAAGAAAAACTTGGACAACGACACCTAACCGTACCTCCTTGAAGAAAGTGACTAATGAGACAACCTTGTTTAATAATTTATGCGGCATTAAGCAGCATCAAATTAATTTATATAAATGCATTCAATATAATGTAGATCAAACACCTAATTATAATCTTCAAGCCACAATTTACACTGTCACGCATAAAATTTATTTTGGGTAAATCAACTTGATCGTAGCAAATTTTGTAACCTAAACGACAAGGCGGAAATGAGAATCTCTTTTGAAAATCATAACGTGTAATATATACAATAATAGCACATTAAGCAAAGAATTTCTGACTGAGAATGTCCTACAAACAGAAGGTCTTTGTACATTGCACACAATTTTCTTTCTCAAAACTTGGAAAGAACATACAGTGTACTTTTGTAACATATACGATATTCAATTGGATAAAAACTAATGAACCAACGTATGTATGTAAAATTTATGTAACGATTAAATTTCACTTAAAGACTTCCGATTCTGTCTGAGAGACGATTTATTCTACCTAGCTGAAACAAAATGGCCGATGGAATCAGCACTAATTTTTTCAATGAAATAATAGGTTTTCAAGTGCAGGTTTTCGCTGATCATGCTACCACCGTCTTTTAATGATATATCTTAAAATCAGCTTTTATCTGCACAGATCCGTTAATGCCGTTAAAAGGAAATGTACAAATTTGAAAAGTTCAGATTGGGAGTCCAATGAGGTTTCAGCGAATTCAATGTAAACACTGACGAATCAAATGTAAGATGATTATTGAGTCGTGAAGAGGCTATGAAAAGCAACGAGTCTTAAGGGAGGGACAAGTTATGAATCGCAGGCACCAGGGGATCAAAAGAAATTGTTGATCAAATCCACTAAATCCAGATGACAAGAAATGACCAAATATCTCTCATAAATAAAAGTGCATTGCAACCTAATCACAAGGGCGGATCAGTGACCGCAGTCGCTTGTTATGTTGGATCTAGATTTTTTGGCTGGTTTGTAGAAAAGCTTGTTATTAGTCAAGGCATTCACATTTTAGTCTTATAATTCACTTTAAGAGGTATTGTGGTGTAGTGAGACATAAAACTGTAATGAGTCATCGAAAAAGGAAAATAACGAGGTATCTTTCCACATGAAACACCAAATCTATTTATAATTCAAGCTCAGGTGATGTCCATGATAACTATTTTGGGTTGCGACTTGGGATTTAATGAATTGAATAAAAAGCAATTTACAAATGGGCTGTTACATATTAATGTTTAAGTATATATTTTTTGTTCGCATGCAGTAACATTCAAAAATCGCGTCTTTAACATACCACTTGTACAAGAACACCATGCATGCTCCTACATGGTTTAACATTAAATAACGATTGACGACGCTTTACTGAGATTCTAAATGGGAATACATGACTGCACGCAGGCTTTGCTAAAGACTTACAGTTAACGCCAGACAGGATTACACAGAATACATCACTTTAATTAATGTAAAGCTTTACACAGAAATCGTGTAGACTACTTACAGGACCATAAAAGAAGATTCTTCAGCTAATTAATTACTCAAACTATAATACTACTTTGTACCTTACGTGAATTTCATTGGCGACTTAGTCGTTCCTAAGGTTATAAACAATAGAATGATAATAGTAGCAAAAAAGTGACATTGCTTTCCACGAATTGTGATGTATGTCTTTGGTTGCGTTAATGGACCTGGTTTCTGTAACAATATGACAGAGAAATCTCAGAGAGGCAGTTCCTCTTTCCCAGCAGCAATATATTCTTCACGCAGACTGCTCTATTGAGACCACTGCTGATGTGTGACTTTTTCTGCGAAGAGTAAAGTAATGGAACTCCGGAAATATATCACGAGGCATTCAGTGTTTTCTAAAGAAAAGCTCCACCGGATATTTTACATTAAATGCGAAGTGATGTTTCCAATCATATTCGAAATAAGTCCATAAAACTCAAAGAAACTATGTTGGCCTAATTATGGCTTAGGTTTCCAAATAAAATTTCGTAAATTACATTAATTTTTGTCGGATCTTTTACCAATACTTTAAAAGGCTATTGCGTAATGTTCTAAAAGAAGTGTGCTGTAGAGAAACAAAATCAAAAACCTTGGACAGGTATGTAAGTGGAGGCAACAACTTAACGCCAAGTCTGCACTGTAAATTTTTACAAAACCAGAATTTAATGAAATCTTGGCAGGACTAATCAACTTACGCTCAACCTGCACAGGAAATTTACATTCGTTTTCATGCCCTCAAGAACTAATCTCATGTGTAGCTCTATTGGATTCGGCAAGATCTCAAAACAAAGATCATTCCAAAAACCCAACTGCGAACCCGTTGAAAAGGCGCGATGCAGTCATACAGACAGTGTAGTTTCAACGCAAGTACTTCTTACGAGGAAAAGTACTCGAGTATTCATATTTCATGACTAGCAAGGAGATGTTCTTTATCAATACAACTGTCTGTCTTAACCGAACCTGGTAAATGTCATTATGAAAGTTTAAACGCAAGTGGATCTATGGAGGACCCGTCACACAGACTTACCTTTTGAAAACATAATTCTGCACATGCAAACATGATACTCAATGTATTTGTAAAGTACTGCGAGTAGAGCTAAACGAGATCTGTGCGACAGTCTTGACTGCAGAGATGAGATCAGGTGGGATCACTTTATAAGCCACTTAATTCTGGTACAGACTTGACTCTTCGTCTGTCAATATTGCTTTTAAGTGCAAACATAAATACACATTCACAAGGTCTTTCCACACACATACAGAAGTATAGACTAGATGAATCATCAAGAAGTGATACAAGCATTATGCTGGTAACAAATACACTCACTTACTCAGTTACACCATAAACGGGACTGATGTGTAAGAACTATGGTTAATCAACGGTACATCAAAGTAAGTTATTATTGGATCTTAGCTTGCCATCTGTTACTCTCGTTTAATACTTGCATAAGATTAAAAGATACGTGGATCAATTATCCATATGATCAATGGATGTCTTCTTGCAGTAGCAAAAATTGCAACTTTTCAGTAAATATCAGTTTTCATTTACTTGTTATTTTAGGATCGTCACAACACTATTCTACAATATAAACATACACAACTATGTGGAGCAAGTAAGGTCTTTGAACTGATTCTTGAAAAACAAGACAATAACAATATATAACAATAAATGCATGTAAAGCTTAAGCACAATCATGTAACACGGGATAATACCAATAGAGTCTTATTTGTTTACGATGCTTTTGATATTTTATATCGTTGACGCCAATTTGTTGCATGCCAGTATGCTCACATATACAAAATCAAGTGGTTATTTTCGTGACCTCGCAACATAATTGTTAGCCGATTTTAGTAAATCAATACCCATTGCCTTTATTGTTGAATACTTTCACGATTTACCTTTATACCAAGTCGTCAAATAAATGTAGAAAAATGGGTAAAGAGTATTTTAACATGCAGGCAGTAATAACAGCCAATTTAACTTTACTGTAACAAATATATACGGACTATGGTACCAAGAAGAATGAATTTTGGAGGAACTCTGTAGCGCTTGGGTTGGTGTTTTCTACACGCAAAAAAAATCCTTCCAAAACGGTTATTGACAACTTTTAAAGGTTAAAGACGTTTTAACATTACCATGACTGTTAGAATTGCGGTTCTGATGACAGCGTAAACTGTACAAGAATCTGTCTGCACTATTTTTGTATTCCACGTAATCATCCAACTAAGCATTCTTGTTGCTAACAAGGGTATGGATTTTAAGCAATTATTACGTACCTTCTTTGGAAATGAAATGTGTAAGTTGATCTCGCGTCTCAAGCGGGGTCTGGCAATCGTCTGAAGAAAGGTACAGCTTCAGGCCAAATCCTATTAAACTTTCATGACCAGTAAATGCTGAAGAGTCTACAAGGACTCCTATTTATTAGGCATCTCTCGATACTCATATTTCTTTATTGTCATGACACTCGCCAAATGGAGGTCAGATTAGCAGTCAAATGCCTTCTGATAAGATGTAAATCACGGGATCAATTAGGCATGGAAGCCAAAATTAAGATAAGATAAAAGTTACTGACCAAAACGCATGTAATATTTGAACAGATGTCCATATTTGTAAGAAGAAGTAAAGAAGCTTACCTAGAAGGCAGGTTAGTTACCGAGTAACTATGTAGAAGAGCTGGATGGAGTTAGTCTGTTTGCTTTCCAAACAAACCCTTAGCGAGCTCTTGGCAAATTTTGCATGCTATGTCAACACGGCTTTGTTGTTTGAAGCCATCGCAGTAGTAATTGGACGTCAAACTTGATAATGCGATAATGCTTTTTAGCGCACTTTCAGTTTTCCAACATTTCACGAGATGTAGCCATTTGTGTTGTCTGGTCACTTGTAATTACTTGTGCTAAGAGACATGAAGTGACACCGCAATATGTTTCGATCTGAATGTTCTTTTCACTATCGAAAAGAATATTTAGAAAAAAAGGCATGCCAAAACAATAAAGTCAACCGCCAATTTATTGTTAGCTGCCCAGTTGTCTCTGTATTGTGACTTGATATGAGGAAGTGGAAAGTGCATTCATTTATGAAGCATCAGATATTAAACTGAGAAAAAATGAACTGATTCTACGATGAATGATGGATAATAATATCAACTCGAGCTGAAAGTAAAACATAAATCATTTGAGCAACAACACAACTGATCTCATCTGTCACCGATTTAAGCTTGCCTTCATTTGTGAAGGATAAATCTTGTTGGATAATATGACCTGCAAGTTTCAAAGTAATAACTAACGTAAAATCAATCCAAGGTTCCTGAAGACAGTCAGGGTTGCACACATCTGTCTTTGTATTCAAATTCATTTTTTGCCGAATGAACAATTGCTCAATTTCCACACAAAATGTAGAACGACTGTAAACATTTTAACTCTAGAAGTAAAACACTCGGATTTTTATGATGCTTAGTACATTACACGAAACTCCGAAAATGATTATGTGTAAGATGTCCCAGAACACTCATATTTCCTCATCAGCCAGACAACCTCTTAATAAGGTTTACAAGAGCAAGTGGTTACTCCAGAAAGATGGAAATCATTTCCATGAGGCGGTAGAAAAGCTGAACCTTTGTTTTATCTTGATAACCTAAAGAGTTTATTTTCTAATTCAACAATCATAAAATTGTGTTATTGTTCAAGATAGAAGTTTACCGTTTTAGATACCAATTAGAAGTTAAAATCTGTCACAGAATTCAATTTTGCAAAACAGAAAATTGTCAATAGTGATAAATGAATTAGCTTTAGAACCGAGATAAAACGGTTGTTTTTATATTTTTGCGAAATTTGGTATAGGTAGACTGTAGTGAGCAACTGCACGTCAGAGAAACACCTAATAAATAATTGCCTAATCAATACTTCCTTTTCCTAATTAGGTTGCGTTTTCTTTTATCTTTGCAGGTAGGTGTTCGTCTTGGTTGCTCACTGGCAATGCGACGACAAAGTACAAAAGCAAATATCCTTTATGATGAAACGTGATGTGGAAGGCTCGGAGCTAAATAAGGAAACTGCAGCTAAATATACTTCCAATCCCGACGTATAAAGGCACAACACTGCACGCTTCAATTATCTCCATGGTACCACTCGCCTTTACCTTCGTTTAGTCCAATAAAGCAATAAAATATTTACACCAAGATTTAGTAGAACGCTTTTAAAGGGGAACAAAATGGCCGATACGGTTTGTTGCATTGTGATTATTATGAAGTACTTTTCAGAGTAGTCATGAAAAGAAAGTAGGAATTATAAAAGATTTAACGAAGACAGGAAAGGAACAGTTGTGTTTTACTAAAATAGATAATGTAATTAATCATGTCCATCCGAATACGTTTCTGTTACATGTGATTCTAAGTTGTGGGATATTTTAAAATATCTACACTTCCTTGTCAGTCTGACAACGTCTTCATAAGGTTTACGAACAACAAACTCGTTACAACCCATTAGACTTGTCCCAGTAAGAACACCGGCATATTTGTTTATGTTTTTACTTGCCAACTCTTCGACATAGGCCAATTATAAATTAATATCGAAGTTAAATATCACAAATAATACAAACGGTTGACTTTTTATCTCTTTCTTCTAATAATTGAAAATTTTACGAGACATGGAAATTTGAAAAATATAATAAGCAAACTCTAAATCCTTAATGGGACATCTCTCTTGTGACCAGTGGATCAATGATAATTGAGTGGACTAGCGTTTTATCCTTCACTGGTCCTCTTGGATAAAATAATTCTTCATCATGTAGGGAAATATCATAAACTTAAATCGACTGAGATGTGCAAGGGTTGAGGGTGAGATGAGTTGTACGGTTCGCAAAAAAGTAAAATATCCTGCCAGTTTATCCTAAAATGTCCTGCATTTTTAGATTTGCATTGTTTCTTCAGCTGTTTGTAGGAAAAAATAGATGCATTGATCACTGCATAAAAACATAAGGTTCGAACGAGTGCATTCCGAGATTCAGATGCAGGTTTATCTAGACAACATACTGAACAAAGCAAATCAATTTCTCCATTGTGAAGGCATAATAAACTCCAGGTTACTTTCTTTTAGATCTATTAAATCTAGTACAAATGTACATGAAATAAAATGTTTATTGACAGATTCAGTGTGTTCTCGT
The DNA here is from genome assembly GCA_038406195.1 of Haplosyllis anthogorgicola. Taxonomy (NCBI): domain Eukaryota; kingdom Metazoa; phylum Annelida; class Polychaeta; order Phyllodocida; family Syllidae; genus Haplosyllis; species Haplosyllis anthogorgicola. The sequence continues at coordinate 1,746 of JBCAUI010518046.1, read as the reverse complement.
AGACAGAAGCTGTACACAAGCTGTACGCTGATATAACATCAAAGTGAATTGATTCGTTACATAATGGAAATAGAGAAGAGGACCCGTCCTTTCTGGTATGGTATCCTTGGCAATGGCACAAAGCAAGGCCTTGTCCAAATAGATAGTAGCCTACTCTACAATCTCTTCCAATGGGCGATCAACAAAGGTGATACGAAATTCTAAAGTATTAGTTTCCTTGTGAATATCGTAGTCCGATGTCATGAACAAGCTGTGTCAAATTTGAATTAATTTTATGGACACACAATGTCATGGACAGGCAAAATTACTTAACACCAATTTGAAACACCACACTACGATACTGATGAGAACTGTTCAAACAACTCATCTGTAATGATTAATAATAATGTAGGATCGACAGCAACCAATATGTCAGTGGTCATTATTTTATCAATCCAATATGTCTAATGACATTACAATTTATTTGTGAAACTTGGTCCTTGCCTTTTAGAAGTTGATTTGTGATTTCTTCACCATGAATGCAGAAAGAAGTATAATATCTTCTCTTGTACTTCACGTGATAGTGTCATAAGAAATCCGCGCTTAATATGAGTTGAATTCCTTCAGCAAATGTCATTATCTCCAAGCAATTGACTGGTGATGTGACCTGTGTTTAAGAACATTGTCCTTTCTAACGGAGATCCGAAAGCTCAGCTGAGGCCATTACAAATAAGAAATTGCATGTGATTCTTGATTTAAAGATAAATATCAACATTGATGTTGGATTCTGTTTTATCGTGTATTAGCTGCATTTGTAAGTTTAAAAGCACAGCTTGTAGCGGGTCATAAGCTGCTTACATCCGACTGATCTTTTAACATTGCTTCTTGGGTAATGATCAGACGATTTTATCTCACGATTAAACGATCTTGGTATTTCTAAAAACAGCAACAGCTCAAGAAGATTTACTTCGAAACTAGTTCTGCAGACTTGATGCTATACTTACGAAAAGTTAAACATATAAATAACTTGCAAATAACTAGTTCTGTTCGTTTAATGATAAGGCAACTGTTTTTAATCGTCCGCCACCGAAACAAGAACTGTTTTTAAACCAACTGCCGCCTATTGCAAATACATGGTTACCATTTTGGTGCTCCATCAAAATTTCTAGACTTTTAGTGTTCCCGTGCCAAATAAACTTCTACCAATTACTTTTTCCCTAAACAAAAATTTGGGTAAAATACTATAATGGTCAAATTACGTAATGCTAAGTTTAACTGGTTTTAGCCGACTGATTCTACATTAGTCACTCACATTGATACCAATTTCAAACACAAAATTTTAAAATGGCCTGAAAGTAAACAAAACTATCAAGTTGGACACTTGACCAAAAAATAAAATTCCCTGACTATCGACCAATTCTATTTTCTATCTCTTGCCAAATTCAAAAAATTTCCAAATTTTCCCTGACCCAGAAACAAGCAGCAAAGCGAGATAGGCACATCAATAAAGGGTCTAAGATGCGTGAATGTGACATTGAGAAAATTGTCTGTGACTAAAAATGACAATTTAGCAAAATAGACCGAACTCACCACTAAGCTGCTGTTCAGGCAGCAAATGATAGTGCGACAGGGTTTTTCTGAGGAAATTATAATTTTGTTACTATTGTCGCAAAGTAACTTTTTCTTTAAAAAAATAGATAGTAATGGGTTAACTTCACAATCCATATTGGAATAACATTAGGGTATTGATTTGTTCCTGGATCATTC
>JBCAUI010518035.1:0-12074 GCA_038406195.1 Haplosyllis anthogorgicola | reverse complement strand
TCTTAAGTTCTCATGCCTGTTTTTTCTTTATCTTTGGCAGAGTAATTCATGCCATATCTGCCTCAGCTGTTATTAAATGTTATTCCATGCTATTGAAATGTTGTTAAACCAATGTAACATTTGTGACAATGAAGGAATAAATGTTATGGAATTAATATTAAGCTTTCGCTTGCTCTGTGCATTCACTCCACCTCACCACCAATTGATGCTGTTTATTGCAATAAACATATATTGCATAGTGGATTATTTATGGAAACTGTATATATATTGTACTTATTCTCTGGCTTACATGAATATTATCCATAAAAGGTAGGCACTGCATAATTATTCTTCAATGAAGTGAATTTATAGTCTCTAGTCTCTAAAGATTCTTTTATAGCTCTTTTTTTCCTTTTAATTACCTATGTACCAACCAAAATAATTTATTCTTAATTCATAAAATTATCGAATGCTAAATATTTTTTCAGCATTATCTTACATATATCAGGTATTTGATTAATCTCAAATTGGGATCCGGTTGAAGACTGACATGTGTCATGTGTGGAGAGTGGAAGTTTTCACTCATAAACTGAGAAATTTCAAGATTTTGACATCACATTTATCATGAATGGATTCGCTGGTACAGAACTTTAGTGAAAAGGACATCACATGTGGATGTGACCCAAGTTACCACCCAAAATTGTATAAATTTAAACTACAAATCTGTTAATTCAATATGAAAAATACTTTTATTCAGTTAACCTGTCTCTTTTTCTCTTTATAAATAATTACAACATGACAACTGTTACATCCGTGGATCTGTGCGGATACAATAAAATTATGTAACAAATTTTACACTACTTTTCTTCAAATGTATCATTGCTAAAAAAACTACAAGACTGTGTCACTTGGGAGCCTAATATGTTACATCATAAATATTTAGTATTTACAACACACACATCAACAATATAAAAATTTGCAATATATAAATTTCATCATAATTGTTCAGTATTTACAAGGTAAAAAAAAAAATTATGAATTGATTAGTAATGTTCGCTAGCAGCAAAACAAGTTTAATTAAGAAAAACTCTTGTTAACACTAACACGTAGTTAACTAGGAACAACACTAGGCAACATATTGTAACATTTGTATACATGAGATCTATAAAAAATGTACACAATTTATATATACTGCATATAAAGAACAATGATTTTCTTTTGTATACATGTCTTAAACATTAATTAGAAAAAAAGTGTTTACATTCATGAAGCAGTAGGACCACGCATACTATTGGGCCAAAATAATGGATAAACCCATAATAAAACACAAACATGTTACAAATTCTTTCCAACATGAGGTTTGTATTGGAGAGTGTGCTGCATGTACAAAAAATAGGTATACATAAAGGTTGTACATACATCCATCCATGGATTATATTTTAAGATTAGAGATTAGAAACAACATTATGCAACATCTTGTAATGTATACAACAGACAAAGAACAACCATTTTCTGTCATGTACATGTTTTAAAGTATAATTAGAACAAATTCTTTACAATCTCAAATAATAATGCTGTAGCATCACGATTACTTCTTGATTACTTTATGCACAAGTGGAATAATTAAACAATATATCCAATATTAAAACTTACATATTGGAAACTTTACCCAACAGCTGAAGAAATGAGTAGAGTTCATATTTCAATACAACAACTTTCCCAGAAGATTTAGTTTTCAGACTTTTCGGTTTCTTCTCTGTGTCACTTGAGCCAAAATGTCTTCACTTTTAATTAATGCACAAATTACATAACTAAGTAAAGTAGTTTACAGTCTTTGCAACTCTGTGCATTGTAAACCCCTCTTATACATTCACAGGGCAACAAATCAACTGTGACTACAAGAAATAGTTTACAGTCTTTGCGGACTCTTGCGGTCCTGAGAGCAAACAGACAGAACAGATAATTTATATTCATGATGCATGACACAGAGAAATTTAACAAGCTAGCAATACAGGTTCCAAGCACACAACAGAACTGCGACTACAAAGGATAGTTTACAGACATTGCAGACTCTTGTGTGCCCATAGACACCCAACTGTCATCACTTTTAGGAATTGCACAAATAAACCAGCTACCACTGGAGAAAAGTAGTTTACAGTCCTTGCGGACTCTGTGCATTCCTAAGCTTTCAAAAATGTTCACAGGGGCACAGATCAACTGTGACTACAATAAGTAGTTTACAGTCTTTGCAGACTCTTGTGCCCCTGAAAGCAAGTTACAGACAGTGCAAATATTTGTGATGCATCCAAGGAGAAATTTAACAAGCTAGCAATACAGGTTCCAAGCACACAACAGAACTGTGACTACAAGGGATAGTTTACAGTCATTGCGGACTCTTCTGTGCTCATAGACACTCAACTGTCATCACTTTAAGGAATTACACAAATAAACTGGCTAGCACTGGAGGAAAGTAGTTTACAGTCCTTGCGGACTCTGTGCATTCCAAAGCTTCAAAAACGTTCACAGGGGCACAAAGGGACTGCGACTACAATAAATAGTTTACAGTCTTTGTGGACTCTTGTGCCCCTGAAAGCAAACAGAGTTAAAACATTAATTTAGTAAACTTGTCTTACTTTCATATATATATCAACTATACTTTTTTGTCAGCTGAAGTCATGAAAAGAACATTCCAACAATTTCACAATATTTAACTACACATCATTATAAAACGAATTTTAAAATAGGTCCAGAGGGAACTGAGCTCATTTGACAGTATTGGAGAATATAATAATCACAGCAACACAAAATTTTTGCCAGGTTTTGAGATGGGACATCTATAAACTGTGCATGCATATGCATGTAAAATATGAAGTCTCTATGATCCCAAATGTGACAACCAAGTTCATCACACCGTTGAGTTGTTTGATCATACAACAGGGATATATGTCAAATGAGTCAAAAATTATATTTATGGAAGTACATTCCTGACTGAGGAAAATATACTAAAACAGTCAGGACAGTAAAATAACGAAAAAAATTTTTTGGAAAAAATAGATTTTTGTTCAAATCGTTACTGTAAAAAATTACTCCCATGATGCATTGCATTTATGTGGATAACATTTAAAAAAAAAAAAAAACTAAACTTTACTACAAATACTACAAGAATGAATGCAATCCTTAACACCTGTGAAACTACTTCTGTAGTTCCATACCAACTGTGTGCCTTTTGATATTTTCTTTTTTGCAAAAAAAATAACGTCCAATTTTTCGTTTTTTGTTTCATATATCTTAAACATTAAATTAGGATGAACTTTGGAATGGTTTATGTACTTCCCGATAGTTTGGCTTGATAAATCATGATTCAGGTAAAAGTTCACCCAATTGCCCTGATAATTTTCCCTCATTTCAACCAGATAATCACATTTTTCCTCATACGGAATCAAATATCTTTTAGCAAATTCCTCAGACAGGAATGTACCTCCATAATTACAAATTACTTGATTTTTTAAAAAAAAATTACTGTTGAAAATACCCCTTTCCCTTCTTCCACCATCCAAATTTCTAGACCCTTCCAGTCCTGTTTAGCACATGATACTTCCCATTTTGCTGGGAGAGAAGGATGCAAATGGAATACTTTACACCTATGAGGAATATTTAAATTCTATTATCTTGGATGCTACTAATTAATCTACTTACATACAAAAAAATGACACTTTTTACATATTCTAATTAAAACCAAACTACACTCTTAAAAACTACAATATTGATGACACCTAATTGAACACCTAGAAAGTGAGGTTTGGGATAGGAGAAGAGCATGATGGAAACTACTGAGCATATCTTAAGCCAACTCACTTTCCCTCAGTTTGCTGTTTTTGGTAAGTTTTCCAATTCAGATTCACTCCCAGAGGAGGAGGAATCATCACAATTTTCATGTTCTATTGCTTTAACTTTGACATTTCCAAGTTTAACATCTGCGTCATATTTATCCCTATTTTGAACTGCCAGGTAAAAGTCCTCAGGTCCATTTAGAGGCCTCTACTCCTCCATTGATGTGGATGACACTGGCCTCATAGAGATCACTGGGCTTATTCCCTGCTCTATTTCCTTTCTTTCAGCATCTTCAGGCTTTTCTATTATTCTGTCTAGTATTTGTTCTATTTGATCTTTTGTAGAAAATTCCTTATCATCACTGTCAGCACTATCTTCAACTTGTTCTTCAGAGGCATTCATATGTCCACAATTGTTATTAACTCCAGGACTGACATTAACTGCAGGACTGACATTTCCATCACGTGCTTCACACGACCTCGGGCTAATGCACCTTGATGTATTTGCCTAACTTGGGTTCATGTCTGATGAGCTTCCTCCCCCTACATCTTCTGCAACCTCACTGTCTCTTCTTTCCTTTTGTTCCACTGCAGCATCCCCTGCCTTCATGCCATTAAGATTTACCAAGTTTGGTGATTCTGCTTCATTTTTCACCTCACTCAGAGCACCAGTTTCATTTTTGTTCTGCTTCAATGCTTGGAGACATCCTTAGTTGGTCCAACTGACCTTGGCTCTCTATTCTTTCCATCAACTCTACCATTTCAGTGTCACTGTCATTTAGTACATTCTCATCATCATTTACTTTAGTTTCGATCACAGAAGTTCCAGGTTGCATATTCGCTGTACTCATGATGCTGACAGGGTGACCAGTCATAACTTCACCCACTTCAGGTGTATTTGACATCTCAAGAGAATTATCACTTTTTCCCTTCACTGTGGATTTATAATCACCATTTGGAAACTGCATATCATTATTACCTCCCTGTTCAGAAACTGGTTGTACCTTTTCAACATTTTCATCATGATTTTCCATCTGGCTTTCTATCCGTCCTGCTCCCTGTTCAAAATCAGCTTCTACCATTTCAACATTTTGATCGCGATGTTCCACCTGGCTTTCTATCCATCATGTTCCTTGTTCAGAATCAGGTTGTACCACTTCAACATTTTGAGCAGGAATTTCCACCTGGCTTTCTATCTGTCCTCCTCCCTGTTCAGAATCGGGTTGTACCATTTTTTTGTGTTCATCACAATAACCAATTTCTTCCTTTTTATTAGTGTCATCATCTAGAACCTCTGATTCCAATACTTTATTGGGAGTAACTTCTGATGTGTCATCCTTATCTATACTCTTTTCAGATGTAGACTCTTCAGCTTTCCCCATCAAAGTACTGTTATCATGTCATACCTCTGGTTCATTGACTTTATTGGGAGGAACTTCTGATGTGTCATCCTTATCTATACTATTTTTGGATGTAGACTCTTCAGCTTTCCCCATCGAAGTACTGGCATCATCTGACTTTCCATGGGAACTTCTGGTAACATGACATGGTCCAGATGGCTGTGAACCATTCTTCTTTGAACACCTAGTTTTTCCTTTAGTACCTTTACTGGCAGGTGACTTTGCTTTTGAATTATTGCTATCACTGCTGCCAGTATTTTTTCTTCCTCTAGAACCTCTCTTTGGACCACTGTCTAATGTTTTATCTTTTTCATCAGTTCTGCTCTTCTTTACCTTCTTTCCTCTGCAATCCCACAATTGGATGACTGGAGTTTCTCTGTAATCACAAAAGAAAAAATATAAATGTTACTTAACATCAATTGTGACTCAAGTTACAATTGATAAATTTTTATATATTTCAAGTGGAAGATAAGTTTAATTAATTACAGTGCATTCCTCTAATCAATTAAATCATAACAATTCACTGTTTCAACAGTGCTGACTATGTACCTTTTTACCAATGGAACAATATGGTCATATTTTCTGACATCTTCTTTCAGTGCTGAGGCCAAACTCATGATTGAAATTCAGACTTTCTGGCAAAAACACCCTGTGCATGTCTGCCCTGACATCATCTCGAATGTTCTTTGTTGGGAACAACATGACAATTTTACTATTCAGAACATTGGCCACAGAATAAATCTGCCAATTGTCACAAAATTCACCCACTTTTTGAATCTGGAGAATGTCCTTTTTCAACACAGATTGAATAACACACAGGGAGGAAGTGTCACCCTCAACATTGGGTACTCCACTGTAGTCACAGTAATATTCACTAATGTGAGAGCACGAATCTCTGTGTAGGTGAGATGCCTCCCTCATCAGATATTCATCATCAGTGTAGTTTTTCATATTTCAGACAGAATCAAACACTATTCAACACCGCATCTCCAGATGATGGGTTTCAACACCATAAACCAACCTGCTCAGAGATCTCATGAAGCAATTGCCATCAGGAAAAGTTTCAATCAGAACATAGTCACTTATAAATTTGGCTGGAGTTTTACTGTCCTTTGGAATAAGCCATAAAGAAACTTTGTCAATATCATCATCTTTAAGATGAACATCCCCAACAAAACAACTAGGCAGTGGTGGCATATTGTTCACTTCATTCATGTGAATATTACTTAAATGTTTTCTTGTTGTAACCTATACAAAGTACCACTGAAAGGGTTCAAAAATTAGTTTATAAACTTCCCTAAGGTAGGGAGGGATGAACGGTCCTGTTTATCATATTTAATATTCAGTGTTACTTGCAATAGATCTGCCACCAGAGCATCAGCTTCCATGGTATTGATTTCTTTATCTTGGACACTATGTGTCAGCACCAGCACATGCACAGTACAGCATGCACCAAGATTTAGCCAATAGCAGCTCAGCTTAACTGAGATGCTCTAGTGCCTGAGCACCCACCAATGAGTGCCTCACTTGCCTCCATATAAAACCCAATGCAATTAGGGTTCAGTGTTCTTATTCCAGTTCAGATATTAAGTTCACAAGTTCTTATTTCATTCACAATTTCATATAGTTCATAATTTACAAGTTTATATTATATACTATGTTCACAATGCTTTGTTTATGATTCATGCATTTATGGAACTTAAAATATTTTGTACAACTTGAACATTATTACTTCATGTGTAACTGTAACATATGCCAGCAATGAAAGGACATCATGTTCAAAGGAAGACTCACTGAACACTCTTGTTGTATCTTACTCAACTAAATGCCATCATAGCATCGAGTAGTTGACAACTTATTTGAGAGGACAGCATCCTTACCAACATAAGATCCTTGTGATCTATATTCACGTAAGAGCCAAGCAAAGTATATAGCAAGCCCATTAGTACACATGCACACACAAGTACCAGAGAGGAAGAAAAAGAGTTCCTATGACTGCAGCAGTAGAAAAGGAGTAGGGATGACTCATCAATAGTATGCTCTCTTCTTCAGCTCATTTGGGAAATTTTAGTGTAGTAACTCATCAACTGCTCCAGCATCTGTTTAAATATACAAAAAATGATAGGAAACAAAATTACTTATGAACTGTTTATCACCATTTCTTTTTTATGCCTGTCAACTCTTCACCAATCTAAAACTGCACAACTGGACAATTAAACATAATTGTCTACAAATGTACTCACCAAATCCCACACTTCCTGTGATTTATTTTCCTTCAAAGATCTGTCCACTATAGCTGTGAAGTCTGGAATGGGTATTCTCTCAGGATCCATAATTACTGTGTCCACCTTATCTGTCAAATCATGCCAATTTACTTCATCCCCATCTTTTTCATGGTTGTCAACATTCTTTAATTTGGAACTCCCTTGTTCTTCTCCCACATTCACAACATTACTTCCCATATTTTTGATGGTAATTTGACATGCATGGAGTTCATTTTACATTCAGTACAGTATCATAATCATGATTAAATTTCTTAAAAATTACCTGATGTAAGTTGTTGAATGTCATATTCTTCAGTTTTATCTGACACATTACTTAGCGATGGAGATACTTGCCCACTGTAATCTGCACTGGCCCCACTCACAGATGGTGATTGTGATGGTGATACTGATTTCCCAAATAATTCTGGAAAAAGTGTGTACTTCTTAAACAGTGCATAAAAATTAAAACAGATCATGAAAAATGTTGCAAAGTTCACAGCAGAAAATCTCAATTACAAGTCCAGTTGACTATAATGTGATATCAATTTTTAAAAATTTACAAACATGTCATGTTGAAAATATTACCTGCACACACCATTTCACATGGTTGTTTTTCCATTAAGAATAGTACTTTCTCCCCCACTATGTCTCCATCAGTCACCTCTTCATCATCATACAACCTGCAGCCATCTGCCATGTAGAGACCCAACCCATCATCAACCGAATCGTTCACAACCTGTGAATGGAATTATTTCACCATAAAAAGTTTATACATCCATGCATGTCCATGAATTGAGTTATATTGCTTACTTACTCACTTAATTTTAAAGTACCAAAGCATGCATGCATACATATACATATATAGGCATGGAAATATTTCTTGGATGTACCTTTTGTTATCACATCATCTAATCCTCTCGGGTTGCATATCACAGTTTTGTTCCCCTACACACATTGAAGTTTGAACCAAACCATCGCCCTTGCACATCAAATTATTAACCTTACCAAGATTATTCTAACAATTAATGATCATGTTTAAATGTCCATTATTAACAATATATCTGTTCACAACATGCATGTATCTTCATTCCATCAAACATGGATACAAATTCTAATCTTTCTAGTACTCATGCAAACTAGATCTTCTTAACATCAATGCAAAATCTCTACAGCTACTTAGCAGATCATGCAGATTCCCAAATTCATCAGGATTTCTGATTTTCAAATTTAAATTTAGCATGTGGTTTTTAGTTTTCCTTGACCACAGTGCCACAGATACTACACAGCTTCTTCATTTCCACACACACCTAAGTTCATACTCAACAGAAACATTGTTTAAGTCTGAACTGAACTTTTCTTAAAATTCAATAATTTCACAATATATTCTCCAGATCATTGTGCATTAGAATTTTGGGTGAAATTTGAAAAGCATGGTTTCCATGTGTGTATACATGCACTTCCTTAGAACATTTGCTCATGAAGGAAATTCCAGTGTATTCTAATGGGGTTTTAATGAGGTTTGTGACCTCTTTACATTCATCCTGGCAGAAAGTAAATTCCTGTGTCAGGAGGGTATATACAAGCATGCAGTAAACATACACTTCTTCTATATTTTTCCCACTTCAAGCAAGTCTGCCCTTTACAGATATCCACAATTACTCCTTTGTTGTTGCACATCACTTAAATTCCTGACCTTCATGCATGTATTCAGTACAGTAGTACTGATGAAGAAGCTCTGTTCACTATTAACAAACTTCCTTCTTTTGTCGAATAAACTGGCAAGGGCCATTTGTTGTCTAAAGAATGAATTTCCTTCACTTGAACATTAACTCTACCAAAGGCCACTTCATAGGCATTTAACATATCATGGTAGGCATTCATGACCATGGTGTCCAAAACCAGAAATTTCCCTGCATCACAACAGAGAATTTCACATACACAGGCAAAATTTGGACCATCAATTTCACTTTCCAAAAGCAACAATGCTGCACCCACTGTATAATCCAAGCAATCAACCTCAACATGTTCTGTTTTGTAAAATAATGTTTCTTCACCCAATACATCAGGCAGTGCATCAGGAACAAGAGGGTCAATCTCTGCAGGTGTTAAGCTTTGACCTTCTTTAACCATGTCTCCCTTATAAATAAACATTTTGTTTGCATCACCTTTGCCATTTGTCATCTTGTGTGCTAGTAAGAGTTGGTGCTTCTCTGATAAGGAGAAAGGAAGATTAGTGAAATTTTTCCACCTGTAGTCCTTAAACCAACCATGCTTTGCCTGGAACCTCATTGTGTTTTGGTGACGTAAAGGTCCAAACATCACTATCTGTTGGGGAAGATGTAACATGTAATGCATCTTTGGTTTAAACAAAATTTCCAGATACAACTTGTGAAAGTTATTGCAGTATGAAAACATTAGCTGTTCTAATTCACCAGCTGTTGTTTCATCAGCATAAGGTGAAAAGGCTGCAATGGCTATTTTCATACAAGCAAGAAAGTTATGATAATATGGATTCATTACAGTGAACAATTCTGATGTTATTAAAGGAAGAATGTATGTCAAAGTTAGGATGACACTAGCCTTCTGTTTAAAAAACATCGATGGGAGTGTGATGTGTACTTTTTCAATGTCATTTGGCCTGTTCCATGCATCTACACCTTTGTATTGAAAGTTTCTCAACCTATCATTCACCAATCCAAGGGCATATATTATTCTGTTGAGAAACAGTGCTATTTCCTGTCCACTAACACCTTCAAGAAGGATATGCATAGGATCCTGAATAATATTTTGTGTAACAGGAAAGTTAGTTAATTCACACAGAACACTTTTTCTATTAATTCCATACATTTTGCTCCAATGTTGCCTGTTTCTTCACAGATGTGGATCAGCTAAGACATTACATTGGTGTTCGTATGTTTGTTGACCTCGGAAAGTAACTGTGTGAGGAAAGAAATTTTGTTTCATCTCCTGCACAGTGCATGAACACATCCTGCAGGATTTAAATTTAAAACATGACTCTTTAAAACCCCCCAGAAATGCTGCAGCAGGTGTGTCACACACAGCAAAAATTAAGTCTCCTCTGATTCATTTCATTTCTCCCTGTTCACCAACCTGCATATGCATTCCTTCATACTTCAATAACTTCACTCTAGACACAAAATCATGAAGAATTTGGTCTAAACCAAATTCCTTAATGTCTTTTGTTCTAGCTATTGCAAGTAAGAATATGTTATTCAACTGGGATACATATTGTGGAGGAATGTTCAGAAATGTAATGTAAAACATTGCTAACTTGTGTATTTTGTTTGACCTCAGAGGATTCTGCAGTTTGAGATCATCATATGAAATCACAAATTTAAGAAACCATTGCCCTTGAATGGTAAAGTTATGTGCATGTATGTATGATCCATCAGATACATCTTTCATCATTTCACTTTCAGACCAATGCTCATTGTCAATGAATGCTTGAAACTCAGGAAGACTGACCAAATTTTGTATTAACTTTGATAACAGAATAAAATATCCAAATTTTTTGGCAAGTTTGACCTGTTCCCTTCCACACTGCTTGACATACTTGCTTCCCAACAAACATTTTTGAGGTGCAATCATCTTAAAATGTTCTTTGTGAAAAGTTCTCCTGCATTGAGTACTTTGCAGTGCATCTAAACCTGTTCCTGAAAAACTGATTGTATTCTTTCATGAAAATCTTCAATTCCTGGAATAGACATTACCCTCTTGGATAATTTGTTTGCTATGTTGGACATAAATGTTCCAGTTGAACAGACAATACTGTCCATAGCTGTATTAGAGGTCTTGTGCTGTGATTCAAGTGAGAGAAAATACTTTGCCGTTATTGTTTCCTCATCTGCTTTGCCATTATTGCTGTCACTGGAAACATCACTCTCATTATTATTCTCATCCTCATTGTCCAATTTCACACCCATAAAGTGCTGTTTGTAAGCTTGCCATGTCTGAGTTGTACACATGCAATCTGCAACAACACATTTAACCATGAACAATGTATCTGTCCTGTGCTTATTCAACATATGGATAATAACTTTCTTGGGATCTGCATGCTTGTAACAGCATAAGTGGCACACACTTTGGATATTCATTATATAAATCAATGTAAAGCAAGTTCCAAATTACCATGTGAAATGTACATCTAAATTTGCAGGCATCAATGCATGCACACCTTTCCTACAGGTAAAGCTTTACTTGTCAGTTTAAATTACAGAGCATCCTGGACACACACATTAGTAATGACATTCATTGTGAAATCTTTTGATTAATGAACATGATAATTACTCTTGAAACAGTTGAACAGTGTAAGCATGGTCATGACACATAGGTGTCCTGAATGATTCACACGTGGACATGAAGGATGGGCATGTTTCAAAATACAAAGTGCATTCCAGATAAGGATGGAGGTTTTGCCAAACAAAACAGCTGAATAGGAAGTTACAATCATGTGAATTTGCAACAGGATAAATGATTCTTCATGGTCACATAAGTATACTATTGTAACATAAGTAAATTATGCTTAAATACCTGATCCAATGAAAATTCTTTCCAGTTTCTCACAGATGCAGACTTTGGTG
>JBCAUI010518034.1:0-24859 GCA_038406195.1 Haplosyllis anthogorgicola | reverse complement strand
GGCCATCTTATATTGTAAAAATATCTTAAAATATTGTAATAATGTCTTGAAATATAATTTAAAATTCCTATTTTTTTCCTATTTTTTGGGTAAAATTCCTATTTTTTTCCTATTTTTCAGGGCCCGAAATTCCTATTTTCCTATTTTTTTGACCATTCCTATTACTTGACGCCCTGAGATATGGAGTTACTTGTATGTGAATATTGTACAATAATGTTGCAATAATTTTTAAAGGTCTCCATAAGAACTGCTTTTGCAAGGACACCAACCCATTAGCGGACATTTTGGTCAAAAATTTCAAGTGTCCGTCTAAGAGGGGTTCGACTGTATTTGGTTGTAGATGACAACAGTCCGCCCAATGGCATGTCAGTCCAAGTAGATTTTACCGCCCTAGAATATCAACTGGGAATACATTTGTTGTACCTGTGGCCACCTATTGTGACCTAGTTTAATTTTGAAATCTGAATCTCGCCCTGCATACTTATTTGAATCTAACCAGCAGTTTACATTTCAATATTGTGTAATATTTCTTTGATAAGTAATCCTACAGAACAACAAAAACGGTATTTACAGTTTAGTCAATTAATTGGTTCATTATCCCTGAAGCGTTACTTGCTTAAACCGTTTACGTAATAGCCACCTAATTATATCGCATAATGAATTTAATCTATGAAGTTCCACAAATATGTGCTGACACAAATACCACTAAGGATTAAAGTCTAACAATTTGCGAAGTATGTGTAGTGTAAATTAAATTTATGGGTCGAAAAGGCAGGCACAACGAATGTACTTGGATGAACTTGAATGGTAACTGCCAATAGCTTGTATATTTAAAGCGGCTATCACTTGCTGTTTTGAAATCGTTTATGATTGCAAAGGGTGACAGCTGTTATAAGCCTTATTGTGCAGGAATGAACAAGTAGATATTTTATTTCCTTCAAAATAGCAATGATCAAAGTCAATAAAAGTACACCTGACCCACGTGCCGTTTATTGCTTACTTTTCATTCATTGTTATTTACAGAATAGGGTTGTATCCTTGATTATTGTACAGTAGAAACTGTTTTGAGCGACACTTCAATCTGCAAGAGCTAGAATGTCGTAATAGGCAGGTATACTGTACAAACCAGGTAAAATAAACATAAATATTAAGGGATTCATTTTACACCAAACTACCGTAAAAGGCAGGCATGCTGTACAAAAGTGTGTTGCTCAAAACAGGTTCTACTGTAAAACATTTTGTTTCTTATCGATTTGTCGCGAACGCCATTAATTCTTGTACATACACATGTAGACCAGTTGATGCCAAACAGGGACTTCAATGACCTACTGCTGATATACGTTTACTTCCATGATCGGAAAGTAACATCCGATAGGCTATTTATGCTATTCGTCTCATAATGAGTGAACGTAACCGATCGAGATATGCCTTGTCAGTATGTACGTAATTCTCAGGACCTGTAGTAATAAACAGTTCCTGATTGCGAATTGTGTCCAGTAGCCTGCATTGAAATGTGAACGAGCTTTACACAGACTAAGGTATTATTTAGTTAAACACAACGTTTCAGTGACCAGTGATGTCCTAGACTGCTTGGCCTGAAGTAACAATTACTTATATTAGTCATTTCACAGGTCACACGTACAAAAAGTGCGATTTTTACTCGTGAGAGTTATTTCCCCGACTGCAGGTACTACTGCAGGTACTGCGTTGGTTGCGACTGCAGCTGGTAATCACATAAATTTCACATCTGTGGCTAAGGGACTGTACACCGCACCCAAGGGATTCCAAAATCAGGGTTAGGACGTGAATCTTTTTTAACATCCATGCGGTAGCAGTTTTACAGGTTAAATTTACATTAATATTATTTGGGAGACTGAACGATGAAGTAATATGAGGTCATGCTGACCTTTTAGTAAAAAGCAATCCTTCAGTTTTCTGCGGTTAAATTAGATGTTCACAATCTATCCGTTATCCTTTACCATGGGGTGTCATCCAAAAGGTGCATTTCTGCGCTCTTTATGTTTCCGGGGGCACTCTGTAATTCTTGTTTTGTGTAGAGAATTTTGTCTATTCCCCGAGACTTGTACTGTGAGGGAGCTTGGCCTGTGCTCCACCAGGTCATGGTGATCAGTCGCCCCACTTCAGAGGGATTGTGCAGAACAGCTAAACTCCCTGCAATATGTACTTACAGCAAAGTCCTACAAAACCAGAGAAACCTCACCACTTTCTGCGAAAATGAATTGTACTGAATGTGTCATTGATCAGAACAGTGTACCGTAATTGAAATTTTCTGAAACAGACTTGGCCAGTACATAAAGTAGTGTCGTAGATTCACCCCAAATCCAGACAGTAATACTAGCAAGTTATCCAGAATCGTGTGCTTGACGAATCCGAGATGGAGAGTTGGGACTGGCAACAAAGAGGTACATGTAATTAGTGCTGGCCATCGCATTGGCGTATGGGATTGGGAGTAGGTTTGAGGTTGCTCGTCTGTTCTGATCACCAAAAGGATGGACAAGTTTTACGACACGTTTGATATGTTGATACTTTATTAACAGGTCATTTCATAATGTTATAAGTAATATTAATAACGTAAACTCGATGTCTTTTTATGCACATGCGTCCGTGAGCTGTAGGCTTCACATACATCTTGCAGCAAACGTATTTTTGAACTGATAGGTAGTGAAAAGGTTATTTGCCATCCCACACTGTAACTATGAGCTGTTCTATCGAGATGCTTTTCATTAACTATAAACATAAAGTAAACTGTAATGACTCCTGATTGTTGTATAATAGTTATATTCTGGATATAAGGCTGATGACGGGGGTTATTTTGCAAGTGGCTGTACATACTCGTTGCTGCTACACGTATCTTTCTTTATAAGCTGCTGGATTTGAATATTGGTATATATTATGTATCACAATGAGGTGGTTTATGATGAAAATAGTCTACACTTGTTAACTCTGGAGTAATGCTCAATGTATTGTCCTGAAAGTTGCTCAATTAAAAATACCCCTTGGATTATAAATGTACATTGTTCACAAAATTCAACAGTCTGCAAAAAATGTTGCTGAAACCATTTTTGAGATAAAATAGGCAAATTAACAATCATTATGTTTTGTTTGCTGTTTGAAATTTGCTCCTGTAATTTATCATTGAATAAGGACAAAAATGCTTCACTGAGATCTAATCTATTATATTTCTACTGTGATCTAATTGTCCACTTGAACAAGTTGAACAGGTTTCACCAGAAAGGTTAATTTCCACTTGAAGAAATGCATATCACTTAGGGTAATACTGGATTACTTGTAAATATTGAGAAGGAAGTAATATGGAGTCTACTATCAGATTTGGCCGACAGCACAGTTACAAGAAATTTTTCGACTTGGAAGGACCACCACCACGAAAAAAACCGCCGCAAACCCCGCGAACTCCGGTAGGTTTGATTGTACATGTATTTCGTGTTATGCAACACTGAGTCCCCCCCCCCCCTCCCCAACTCCACTTGCCCTCCCCTTCACTTTTACAAATTTACAAACCCACCTCGGCAAGGACCGTATTCAGCATCAAGGTACAGAATCATTCCAAGGTTCAGTCCCGTATATGTTGTAAATCATATAAAAATCCATCGTTTAATTTTCATTCTTTTGAAAGATGCTAACATTTCTGTTAACCTGTCAGGAAATATACAATTGTCACTGGTGATAACTTTGAGGATGATTTATCAGTTGTAGTGTAATATGGTGCCGTTGTTGGAAATTTGGCCTAATATTGTAAGCAGCGTTAGGACGAAATTTTGCAGAAGTTGGGGTTTTGCAACATACTCTGGACTAAACAGCGGACTGATTCTGGATTCAGGAACATACAAAAATCAACCTATTTTCCAGGTAGTGAGTTAATTGATTGAATATGATCGGACGACAAACATACGGTGTCAGATGGATTGAGTTGTTAATTGGGTCACAGAGCAACACTGAAGTTTATTCAGGCAAGGCAAAAATCACGATGTATGCATTTTTAGAGACAGTTTAGTTTACAGTAGAAATTTCGATTGCGTTGACCTTTTACTATTGAAGCAATAGGCGTGTATGTCGATTTGGGTAAACTTTTGAGTGTATCGCAATATGTTGTATTGTACAATGTATATGTGCTCTGAATACATTCATTTCAGAAGCATTTTGCGCTTGGTGTACGAATCTTGAACGGCCATATCATGGCATATGTTGAATACAGCTTTGTCGAACAGGGATGATTTCTGATTTTCAAACGTCGGCGAATCGGGAAACCTTTGTTTCTCATTAATTATTGGCTGGTTCAATTTTCGTTGTAATTTGGAAGGAAACAATGCAACAATACAGGTTATTGTTCGCAAATGTGTTTATTGATATTCATTGGTTTTCTTTTTGGCAGAGTCAACGCAAATTCTCAATGGAAACACGTCTTTTACACATCCGTTTGTTTACAAGCTTAATTTCATATCGAAGAATTTTCAAAGTTGTCTTTTCGTCAGATGATGTAGGATTGTAGGGCTATATATAGTAAGTACATAATTACTAATTGAGTAGGCGGTGATGATTTAACATGACTGGTCGATTTTCAATAGAATATCAACTACCGTATTTATTCTGATTAACGCCCATGCGCGAAGGACCAAATGTTGTGCTTGCATGCATGTTACAAGTGCGTCCTTGGACTTATTACGAGCCATCATATAAATTTTGTGTGTATCTTTAACTTAATTTTTAAGCATAATTATGTGCATTTGGGAGGATCCTGTTCATGAAACTAAAGAGAATTTTTTATGTGTTGTATGTAAAAATGATAGTACAATTCTTGAAATTGGAATCTATTTCATAACGTAGTGTATGAAGTGATGTATAATATGTTTCAAAAAGTGGGGTGTGCGTTAATTAGGGAGTATACGTTAACTAGGATAGATACGGTATCTGGCTGTTAAAATTATGTATTATCACTGAATAGACATTCACCCTTAATTTTCACCAGAAACCTAATAAATGCAGTAATAATGTTACAATAACAGCATTCTGACCAGTTGACCAGAGAAATACTCATTGCCAACAGTAGAACCTGTTTTGAGCGACATCTTGTCTTTTACGACATTTTTTCCACAGATGCAACATGGTTTAGATCAGTTTAAATGCCCTGGCTTTGAGCGACATGCTGCGTTTTACGACACTCTTAGATTGGAAAAGTGAGGTGTCGCTCAAGACAGGTTATACTGTACTTAGAAATGTAGTCTAGGCCAGGGATGACTAGCAATATTACTAGTCGACTAATCGGGTCCACTACTAGTCTAGACTAGTCGACTAGTTGTTTGTAGTACAAAATACCCTCTTTTTCAGGGTTTAAAATGTATGCAATACAGAAATGAGCCTAAATTCCATTGAATTGCATATTATGTAAAGTGGAAATAAGCATAAACAGTTAGATTCTCTTATGTAAATGTCTCCTATATGTCTCAGTTGTTACCCAATATATTAATATTACAATACAGTGCAAAATAAGAGCAAAATCTTGAAAACTGTAACATTTCCTTATAAGGAAATAGACTAGTCGACGAGTGATTTGCTAGTCGATTAGTCGGGGCATACAACTCGACTATCGACTAGTCTAGACTAGTTGTCCCTGCCCTTATATAGTCTGACTCGACTAGTCGTCCCAGCCCAGATAAATGGTGTTGCGATTACCCGATGCATGTGAATCGTGTCTGTTGCCAACCGTAGTACTACCTGTCTATTCTCTCCTCTCTGTCTGTCACTAGAAGAGTAGAACACACTCAGCCGTGATGCAGATACGATCATAATAGTTACACGGTTTTTTCTACCTGTACATCACTTAGGTTCAGCACTCAGTCCTTTCACCCCAGTGCGGCTCAAAATACACTGAGGAAAGCAAGAAGCTAGAAGCTAGGCTGCAAACTGTGGGGGTAAACATTATGTACTGAGAGTACTTAGCAGTTGCCGTAGTTTTTGTACATGTGTTAATGCCCGTTTGGAAAGGGTGGTCTTCCAATGCTGCAGCCCGTGCTTTCACCAGGTGTTGGCGACATTTGTGTTCATTGAACTTGGCATTTACTGTGGTTTTATCAAATTGTTTGAAAGCGTAAGAGCATTTTGCGGTCATTGAACAACAGTTAAAGTTATTGCAGTTGTACAAGTCCGGAGATTTATACAGCATATGTTTTACAGTAAAGGAGCTTTTCTTTGTAAGGTTACAGCGTTATCCATGTTCCTTCATAACTAATTCACATCTGTGTTACAATATGCGAATTGCAACTTGCCAAAGGCGTACTGAAAAAATTATCCAATTTTTTTTCTTTTTGGCTCATTTGGCGTGATTGCCACAGAGCCAATTATGAATTGTCGTAGTCGGTCGTCGTTGTCTTTCTCATCTCAACACATCTACGCCTATGTCCCACCGGAAAGCCTTGCAAAAATTATGTTGCAATGACCTTTATTCTCAAATTGGCAGCCATATTTGTATTTTTCTTGGAACCTCACCTTAGGAAGTACACTTGATGATACGAACTTCGTGTGTGGCAGTTTTGTGTACCCACATGCCCTATTTATTACTTGCAAAATTTATATTTCCAGTTTAGCAGCCATATTTGTGTTTTTCATAGATCAGATCAGATAGTTGAGATTTTATCATTTTATTCAAGTGCAATAATGATGTTTGCTATTTTAACCAAAGCGACCCCCTAAAGCTCAGTTTGCTATTACATAACAGAAAACCGCAGATCCTTGTCGATACAGAGAGCCGAAATAACCTCTAACGCGGATTCGGCTAAAAAAAACAACAACAGTAGACTGACCATTTAAACTTATGTCATGTGATTCTGGTTCTGCAGCCAACCACTTGATTTGAGATAAGAACTGTATTATTGTTATTAATTGACAGGGGCCTAGGCAGCTCTTTCGCATACTTAAACCACTAGTTTGGATGAAATGAATGGCATGTTCTGGGTTCCGAAATGTTTGTTCATTGTCGAATCTCTTTGAATAATCTAATTGAATTACCGTCCTTTCTCATAACCAGATGTGTAATATTGGTCAAACTTCTTCAAAATTAATTTTGATGCTCTTGAAGATTTAACACTCGTAAAAAGGAATTATCGCCGTGTGAACTTCATTACACTACAAATTTTTCATTAATGCTGTTGGTTGCATTGCAAATAAACCTGTGGAAGGGAAGCTCTGGCATGCTTTGTCGCGTCAGTGCTATCTGGTGTATGCATAGTATATTGACAAGTTCTTCAACGTGAGTGCTTATTTGATAGTACGCGGCCAAAGGCTGTTTCATTGCTGAATATGCTTTAAGGAGAACAACGAATACATCACAGCTGCAAGTTTTTCAGGTAAAGCTGCGTAGTACATGGTTACTTTGAGTTATTGTTTTCACTCTATTGATACTATTGATATACAAATACTTTCATTTGTGGAAAAAGCGAATTTAATAATCCGGCTTATATGTCATCGCTTTGTGAGCTTTAGAGGCGTTTGTCCTCAAGCGTATTCTTTACCGGCATCTGCCATTATTTTCGATCTTTCTCTCTAAATAACTGTACCCGTGGTTTAGTTTCAGTATGATGGTGGTAACTTGCTCTATTATAGGTGATGATGTACATGAAGATTACGCGATTAGAACAATAGAAAGAGCGAGAACTCAGGTCTTAGTCCCGAGCAGCAAAAGATCTTTACGTTAAGACAGCATGGTAGCGCGTCATCAATGTCGCAAAGTTGATGGTCTTATTTGTGCGTTCCCTAGCGCAGTTCCTGATTTTTGTACAGCTGTACATTCTGTTACAACCTTAACATTTTAAATTTGAACAACGTGGGAATAAGTTAAACTTTCTCTGCAGTTTAATGGACGTCAATGACATGTTTTGCTACAATGTACAGCTAAAGTTACAATGGACATCTTTTGATCTATAAAACTGTCGTAAAAGGCCGTGTCACTCTGACGATACGCATATAATACCAATAGCTTTCAACTGAAGTGTCGTCCATGACAGGGTATCGTTCAAGAATAGTTTTCCGTATTTTATTTTGCAAGCGTAGGCGGTTTGCCCTCGACCTTTGGGTTTTCTTTGTTATTGTTGTTGATGTGTTGCATCTCGCCCTGCCAGCGCCTCAGGTCTGCCTGTCGGTGACGTTACTGCTGCCGGTATGAGGTGTGATGCTAAGACTCAGCTCTGATCACCCTTATTGTATGTGACACATAATTGCGCCTATATGTGAACAGATTCGATCGGCTTAACCCTTTGTGTGCCGAGCGAGATGTTAATATTTATTCAAACGCGTCCCATGATATTGTCATGTAGTCACACCTACCTATGATCTCACAACCAATAAGAGCCGCGAAGTAGTACCTTACTGCCCGTAGAGTGCAAAAATATTACAATATTTCTTCATTGTCGATTGCCCAGAAATGCAGGATTTACTGCTCTTTTATTTGAAAAGTGTCGCTTGGTAAATATACATAAGACATTTCAGTAACTTGTACTTGTCTAATTGGTATCATCATTTTAACGGAAGTTTTTTCAGTGGTACTGACGTTTGTCTCATCACCAACTGGAATAAGGGAATCCCAGTATCCTGAAACAAACAGCCGTTTTTTGGAACAAAATAGTACCAAATCCGGAATTGGCGGCTTAAAGGGTTACTTGCAGCTTTGACCCCGTGTCTAGCTAAATGAGAAGCGACGGGCCATATTAGGCGGATTCGTGCCACATATTTAAGGTCAGTCGGTGCCATTGTTGCAGTGTCTTCACCAATATGTATCACCATGCTTAACCTAATTAGGAACGAGGTAAAGATTTAGAAAATTTCCCTTAAAAATATCCGGAATCCCAGATGGTGACATTTAAATGTGGTCTCGTGTGAAAAAAGTATTGATTTTGCTGGGGAATACTTTTAAGATTGCAATTGTGAGGTGACGTGTAGAGCAGTGCCTATTTGAGGCGGAAGGGTTTTTGTTTGTCGAAATGCATTATTCTTCAAATCGAAATTTTAAAAATTGAAAAATAAGATAAAGCTAAATACGGCCGAAACTCTTACATAAAGATGTCCGATTGTGACCGTTCTCACGATATCGCAACGCACTAACTTAGGCAAATCTAATTTTATTTCCCCCACACAACTATATAGCTTTGTTTTTCTCCCTTTTTAAACAGTCGGATATCAGAAAGGTTTGAGTCAATTTCTATTTAGGCAATAAAAACCCTGACATCACATGTTTGATAATCATTTCCACTCTTGCCATATTGGGCAAAATAGTTTCAAATGGAAAATACAGATGTGTACCAATGTTGTGATTACAAATTTCCGCTTACAACTTAAACAAGTTATTTTCCTTGTAAAGTCAGCAGGAACAACAGGACTATGTTTTGCTTTCTGAACAAAAGGGGGCCGTTCAAGACAGGAAAAAATGAATACAGAAGTACAGGCCCCAGTCACTCATGACTACCAGTTTGGGTTATTATTTGTTGCGCAAAATGATAAGTGGTCTTAAAACACAGGATTATTCAAGTAGAAAACATGGTTGAATGTTTGTTGTTGTCCTATCGCAAGTAACAGGTGGTGTGAAAAAAAAAGAAGGTTTCACTGTATGCAACTGTAATAAGTTATGGGCCGGGAATCTTTAACCTGTGACCATTCAAAACGGAACGGTGCAACAAATCAATCAGGATAAAATACAACTCTGAAACAGTTATGGTATTGAATATACAAACGCAAAGTCAAAAGGGACGACTCCAAGTAGGTAAAAATTCATGGGGAAAGTCACATTTAATTGAGTTGTTAACCAAATTGTGTTCCTAAGTGATGGTTTATAACAGCAACCCGTATTTTATGAAGGGGAAGTTGAAACAGGAAGTTGAGGATGTTGCAGAGGGGGTGTGATCAGTTAAAGGAAGAGCTCAATGAATATTTCATACAGATCACACTAAGCCGGGCACAAGAAATAGCAGCTTAAAATCTAATAATTTTCCATTTACATCCCCAAAAATCATTCCAGTGTATTTTCCGATAATTTCCCTTTCTCAAAATGTAACGCTTTAACTTGTGATCCCTCGCCATTTGCGTGAAATGCAGCTTTGTGGAAGGGAACAGTAAACACGGTAAAGCTAACCCAAATATGTCCGCTAGTATATTTTTATTCTCGAAAGAGATTGTTCACAATCAGTTTCTTTCGTACTCATCTATTACATATGCTGGAATACGCCGTTAGTGTATTGTTGAAGCCTAAGTTTTTTTGGTGTTTTTTTTTGTTTTTTGTGTTTTGGTGTCTAGTTTTTGGCTCATTTGGTGTACACGAATATGCCGGAGCTCATGATTTGTCTGTCGTCCAACGTAATCATCAGGCATCGTTGCCGTTGTCGCCTTCTCTGCACTCTGATAATAACAGCTTCATATCTGATAATGTTACTTTCGTCCTCTTAAAGCCTGGCCAAGATTAGATCGCTATGACCTATATACTCAAATTGGCAGCCATATTTTTCCCGTTAACCTTGCTCCAGACGTTGTATTTGCCATGTTTAGATAAATGTACTTTATCTCTTTTATTCCTTAGTATATTGCTACCATTTATACGTTTATTTCCAGTTCGAACTTCTCGATTTTATTTGCACAATTTCAAAATACGCCCAACACCCGACATTTACCTGGAACTAATTCAGTTTGTCGGAAAAAGTGACGCTGACATCCGATACAATGTCTGGTTAATTTTTGGTTTCAATAATGAAAAATACAACATCCATCTGATATTTGTTTTAAAAAGAGCATGGAAACAGTTAGTCCTGAAATGATTGAAACGTTTAGAACCGGCTTTGCTTTATTGGTCTCACAATATTGTGGGAATGTGCATGTATCAGTATTAAAGTACCGGTATTCAGTTTCTGCTGCCACACGCGCCTGTGCCAAAAGTGCACTAAATTCATACATACCTTCAGGTATCAGAAGTCTGCACCAATGTGGTGCTTCGAAGTAATCCGTAATAAGTTCCACAACCCGTAAGAAGCCGTAATAAGTTATTGTCAGATGTCAGCGTGTTTCAGAAACCATAAAATTACAATATTTTTTATGAATGTAAACGTAACCTATGCATTACAAACTCAAAAATGGCAGATCACAAATAGGGGCTGAGGGACGAATGCTTGTGTGTATTTCACGAAAAACCCCAGTATCACATTTTGATTCGTGAAACACACGTTAACATGCACGGGAACAGATCCACCAATTTGTTCGAGGGTTTATAATATTGTAATTGTCAAATATTGCTCATTGCTCTCATAAGAAAGGGTGACTCTACAGTAAAGGTCCGAGAGTAATTACCGTATTTCTTCTAATTGTGGCACCGCCCCCTCCAAATTATGGCACCCCCTCTTTTTCAAGAATAAAATAATTAAATTTTTCTTTGCCATAATCCAAAAGAAAGTGTTTTCTTCTGATTTAGTGTCAATTGAGGATATCGTCTGTAATGCTCTTCATTACATTAGATTTTATCAGTTGTAAAACAAAATCAGATGTTTACAATAGTCAAAGCTGCTATTTTGGTATTTCTAATTAAGGTACCCCCTCAAAAATTGATCTTGGCTCCGCTTGTGTTTTAAACATACAAAATCTCTCAAGGCAATAGTCGTACATGAAAGGTTTGCACTGCTTAGTACAATGAAACTTGTATTGACGAAACCTGTCTTAAACGACATCGTGGCTTTACGACGTTTTCAGTGCATAAAACATAGTTAAATGACCCTGTCTTGGGCGACACCCTGCCTTTTACGACACTTTTGCATGTGAAAACTTCTGTGCTACTCTAGACAGGTTCTACTGTATTGTATTTGCTATTTAGCGCTGCCGCTTTTTACGTGTTTCACATGAAGACACCTGTGTGCAGTGTTGAAAGGTGTGGACATGATCAAGATCAAAGCTGTCCAATTTTCACCGCTTTAACGCCAGATGTCATTGCCAGTATCCAGTATTTGCAAGAGAACAGCTTGGAAAAAAGGGACTACGTAATCACAGATGTCAGCACCTGTTTGTTCTTAACAGCTTTTATCATGTTCATGATGACAGCTCCATTTGCTCTGTCAAACACTGATACCGAATACGGTATCGACCCAGAATTGAGCTCTATCGTATTATGTTTGGCAGGGGCCTAATATTTGTACTATGGATGCATGTCCTTTGTTGAAGAAACCATTTATTTATGCAAGACGACTTTGGCTGTTTTGTAAAGGTGTTTGGTTGTCGAAAAGAGATACTCCATAGTCCACATCAAGAATATTACTCACAGACAATTTAATGCAAAATAAGCAGTTCCAAAGAGGAAAATGTCATTAGTTGTTGACTATTGGAATTTAGAAGATTAACTGCCTTCGAAGTAAGAGTATTAATAAATAAAGCCAAAATAGTACACACCTCATTGAGAACTAGACTCGGTAATATGTTAGTGTACTGAATGACAATTCAAATATGAGAAAATGACGTGTTTAGCTGAGCCCACATAGATGATTCAGGCAGACAGGTTGTTAATTTTTTTGAGCTTTTTCACTATGAAAAACAATTGCGTTATCTATAAAAATTGTACTCTGTACCATATTATGTCACCGAAAATTTCCCCAAATTTCCAAATATAATTTCATGACCAGTGTAGCATTAGATATGTGCAATGTCTGTCTATTCCTCAGCGGACTAATTGTTTGCATGATGGATGGTAGCAGAGTCTCAAGGGAGGAATGAAACAATGCGTTGTGAGTCGATGATAACATGTTCAGCTGTATCCTGCGGATGTCTTGGGCAGCACGTTGCAGTTAGCCAATTTGTCAAGTGAGATTTATGCGGAGGAGGGCTTTGTTTCCGAATAGAATGATTCAAATAATGCGGAATTGCAAGCTTGTGTTTAACAACACTGAGATCTGGCATGTTGTGACCCTATTTACCAGATAAGAAATGTCCCCAAGAACGTTGCCAGCTTTGCGAAATGTGAAAGCGAAGTTGCACTCGGTGTACTCCGTTGGTGCAGTTGGTTGAATCGCTATGCAGTTCACAACCGAAAGTGCAAGCAAGGGTCTATTTGTGCCCTGTTCTGTGGTGTTGTGTCAGTATTAACGTCCAGCAGCAGTGGATGAATCCACTGTTATGCAATTAGTGATACCTTCGTTCCGCAATTGTCACCCTATTTACGACCGTTAATCCATTGGAAAACAGGTCGGTATTCCAGGAGGAAGATGAATAATCCCGGAAGATTTTTCGTACGTGTCTACAACATTGAGTCATATTTCTGTGTTATAATTTTTGGCCAAGTTATTAGATTGTACAAGTGACAATTTATGCATTGCATTTGGCGAGTGGCTGTGAATGGACGGATATCCCACGGAATGTAGAGATGTGAAAGATCAATAGAGGTTTACACAGGCCACAGAAACGGCAAATTAGCACTGCATTTATCTGGCAAATAAGACCTTGCTTGATTGACGAAAATTGGATGTACATATGATACGTGCAACATGGCTTTAACTTGAAGGAAATTTGGAGACGCTGTGTTTATTTTACGCTTACACTATCCCTCCGACTCCCCCCATCCATCCATGAAATAAACTCGTGCAGTTTGCATTATGCACACAAGTATATTAAAAGTCACAACGAATGAAAAAGCTACATTTGCAATTAATTTGCTCGCTTTTGGTTCCAAAATTTTTATATATGATGCCGCCGAACAGAGAGCCATTCGCCAAGTTACAAATGGGCAATTTGGAAATTGATTGAAAGGAAATATTTACCAAATTTGGCATCCGGTGCAATTACGGCATTTTATGTGTGTATGTGTATAAAAAATATACCGGTATAAATACCGACTGTATTACGCATCGTGCTTGTGTCTGTAATTAACAGATTTTTACATAGAAGAATAAATACATTTTACAACGAAGTGTTCATATATGGACACGTAGCAATGTGGCATTGTGGATATACAGCCGTAATTACTGTAGTGGATTAGGAGGTAGGCTCAAAACGAAACGGTTAAACGTAAACCGGACAGTCGGGAATGGAAACCGATTAGGGCAATGTTGATATACTTGAAGCAGCGAGACGTGAATGTAAAGAGTGAATTACAGCGCAGAAACTGTAGAAACATTGAAAGATATGCTTTTTATCCAATCGGGAAAAAGGGCAGAATAGTCTAAAAAAATTTGGTGATTAATTGAATTATTTGGTGTGAAATGTCGCTTGTCTGATTGACTCGTAAGCATTGTTTCCAATTTGAGCTCAAACCATTTTTGATGAATCTGAGAGCGAAAAGTTAAAATTGGCGACATCCCTCTGTGTGTATGATACATTTGCAGCGGCAATTCTATTATATGAACGCCCAGCAGGAAACTGAATCAACCTTGAGGTGAGTCATCACCTAAGGGTAGTCAAAAGATTTTAAAGCTAAAAACAACTTAGTACAAGAAGTTCCTCTTACGGAGAACATTTTCATTCGGAAAAATAAGAACAGAAAGCGATCGTTTGTTGTTGAAAAACATTTCGCATGCTCTCGTTTGTGTTGTGCCGACACACATACAGTGACATTGCATAAATTATATCTGTTTATGAGTTTTTGGCAAATGAGTCCGCCTTCTTTTCTAATTTATGATTGCGGCTCTATGAACAAGTGACTGCACACATCGGCCTATTATTGTCCTATCTAAATGTGGCTGAAAGGCAGCCCTGTGTGAAATTACTATGGACCACCGCACCATATGAAGAGGATTTTATGCAAAAATCAGGAATTGATACGCACACGTGTGTAATCTACTGTGCTGCTTATAGTGAGATCTTTGTGATTGTTGTCGGCCGGTGGAGGCAAAGAACTAATTGCCAGTATCTTTGTTTTAGTCTTCTGAGTGGTGAAAGTTTTCTTGTTATTTGACGTTTGTATGGAAAGTGGTTTTGATCCTAAAAATACCAAAAAAAGGAAGTTCGTAGAAGACTTTGTTGTACGTGTATCGTATCATGATATCACGAAAGGGAAGTAACGTGTGAATATTTTAGTTAAGACATGAACACATTCCAAAACTGACAAGCAATGAAAATCGTACAACCGGTAGAAATTTTAAAAGAAAAAAACCTGTATTGACGTTTGTAAATCCGTGGCGTAACGCAGTGATATAATTTCACGTTTCAATTGCTCACGTGGAACAGCATCTGTGGCTGAATGACGATACGGATACGACACTGAAGACTGGAGTCTGTTGGTAATAATAATATCACAGTACCACAGATCAGTACAACGTTGTCAGCTGTTCATTGCCATGACTAAACAACTGTAAAAGGACGATAAAGGGCAATAAAAACTACGACGTAATCAGCAAACGAATAACAGATGGAGTTGACAACGTTATGAGGTTCCTTAATTGGAAGTAGCAATTTATACGCATTTGAATTGTGTGTACTTGGATTACAGATTTATGGTCGATACCATATTGAATTGAGACGTTTTATGAACATGGAAATACTGTTCCCGTGGGATTGTATCAGATAAGGAGAAATAAGTCGTGTTTCATGTCCAGAATTGGCTGTACATATTGCTATGAAGCATGGAGGAGATGGAAATGACCTTGAGACATGACCTCAGTGACCTGCCCGTGACCTCTAGGAGCGACATTGGTGACTTTAGTGATATTGGCTCGCTGGTAAGCTGGCATGTTTGTTGTTGCATTCAAAGTTTGACAGCATTTCTCAATGGCATTCATTCGGTAATGTAGTTTCAATACACGCTTCAATTGGTATCAATAACGAAGTCATCGTTTTACGGTTATATATTTTATGGAAACGTATCAATTGGTAAACAAATTATTTTTTTTTCGTCAAAGCGCGATTTTTTTTCAGACATGAAAATATTTTCATTATCATCTTTACGGATATATTTTTTTAGTAAGTTGCCAACAGTATTATTTAAATCTAAAGTTACCTTGGGATTGTAAAATCAGTTCCCATGGAGCGAATTTGCCATAGATGCCAAAGTCATTACGAACAAAACTATGGACACGAAAAATATGTCTCTAATTCGGATGAAACAGGGAACTCAATCCTCTATTAAAGCATTATGTAAACACCATAACAATGCGAGGTGGAGTGGAAAAAATAATGAGAATAGCATATTTAAATACGGGTGTATGAGTTATCTGCGTTGCCAAGGTAACGAGAGATCCATGGTGACAGGTTATTTAAGATATAATGACTGATAACCGTATAAGGGTAACAGTAATGAATAGGCGATGTAACTACTCGTTCCTTTTTCGATCAATGATCAAGTAACCCAATAGAATCCTCGTTCAAAGGAAATTAATGTGAAAAAATTAACAAAGAATAGGGTGAGACTAGAGTTAATTAAGGCAATGAAGACTAAGCAATTCTAAACGTTGACAAAAGATGAACGCAGCCATCACCTTACCGCCCTCAAAATTCACATCTAGGAGGTGGCTCCGCTCTGGCGGTGGTGACTGAGATCTTTTTCCCTTGTTCCAGGAGTCCACTACTCACGGTTGTCTGTTCGGCTAAGCTGTTTGCTTTTGTTTTGTTTTTTTTGTTTGTTTGTAAACTTGTACCAATTTCCGATCTAAGAAATATGAACCAATGTAGCGTAATTTACCAAGGGAAGAAAAACTTACACAGACGGATTTTCAAACAAGGATAATCTCGGCGATGTGGTTCAGATTTATATTTAAGTAAATTTGAAATCCTGACCATTTTGATTCTACGTTGTAAATACTTGCCATACCGTGCATTTTTTACTCGCATAAATTTAATGTCAAGCAAACGATAATCGAAACTTAATCGGTGTCGATTCCGTTCCCTGCTATTGATGAGGATTCACTGTTATGATTACTTTCCCTTTCAGACTCATTATTTTTCTGCCTGCTGTTTGTCTTGTATATTTTTCGTTCTGATGAGGCATCCACTCGACAGGGTCTTGTTTACAGGTGCATGTTTATTCCAAGAATTTCCACTTTTCAATCCAAAAGGGTTCAGGGATCCTACATGCTTTAATTGATAGAGAAAATACCCTACATTTTTCAAATGTTGTAAATGAAACAACTTACGTTGTATGAGTAGATAAGTTCTAATATTAGTCTGACTTATGGGATATCTTACATTACATTTTATTTGAGTTTCGAAATAAAAAATCGATATAGTTGTAGTACAAGTGTGAAAAGGAAATTTAGTTTGTTCTTTTGACGACGTTATAAGTGTTCCTCTGCAGCAAATTCTAATCAAGTTCAACACATTCATGGCCAATACATTGGGACATCATCATAGAAATATAACAATCAAAGGGGTTTTCACCCAAGGCCAACTAACTAACAACGGAGATGGTGGCAATTATTTGTAACATCCTTGGAGAAGTTTCAATAGTTTCTTACTCCTTAGTGAATTGATTAATTCATGGCTTCAGAATAGAAATATTTTAAAAAGTGAATACGTCAGAACCCAATTGAATGTGAATATTTCAGAAAATGGCATGAACGCTTTACCTATTTTCAACAAGGATGATATTTATGTCAGGAAGGCTGAATTGACAGAAGAAACGCGCAGTCCATTTATAATATTTTGTCATTTTGACTTATTTATTCATCATGGAAAAAAGTCACCAAGCCGTGCACTTTTATGGCTATTTTACAAGGATGGCTTTTCTTATTGGGTCTGTTGGTCACCTTGACCTTGTTTTGCAGGAAAAAATACCGTAAATGGTTCCAAAGAAGTATTACAATGTCAACTCATCATACCCAGTTAACATTGACAAGTTACCGGTATCTGTAACAGACGTCTAAGTAAAGGCCAATTGGTGCATTCAAACTTATGCTATGGTAGAAAGCAGAGCGTGAAATAACTATTAAAAAGTGACATGCTAACCTTTTTCCTGTAATAAATTGAAAGAACAAAATTCATGATATTATAATATGGATGGTAGATCAGGAGATGACAAAGAATAATGACTCTCTCTTCTACAATTGCCATTTGAATTAACAAGAAATGAATGAAGTTCTGGCTAAAAGCAAAGAACACACAATTTCAGGGTAATAGTTACAGATGAATATAGATCATCAATAAAACGTGATCGAATGGGGATTATGAGCGGTGAACACAGACATTGCCAGTGAAAAAATACAAGAGGAGTTCGTTTTCAAGACACAGAAGATACCTTTGTGTAACTCACAATATGTATCCACTAAAATCTGCATTGGGCGAACTCCCCATTTTTCAGGAAAAATGTACATGGATGACAGTGGGTTCGTGCAATGGAGTACAAAATGCTAAATATTTTGAAATATTTTGAAAATTAGTACGTAGATTAGTATGCAGTCCGCCCAGTGGCTAATATGCCCAATGCAGATTTGACTGTACTACAATCACTCGGATTTCCTTTTTGAAAATATTCCGGTGGGGGATGGGAGAGGGAGATGATGTATGGTGTGGATATACCTGCTGTTGTCACCTACCTTTATGTGATTCCTTACGATTGGGATGTGGATATTAGAAGGGAATAGGACATTCAGATAAACGGTACTGGGCATGTACCAATTGCGCTTTCATCTAAATAAGAATTAAATTAGGTTCTGGCCTGGAAGTTTTTTCATACAACTTTGTAATGATACGTTCGAATAAATTGAGCTGAATGTTACGCAAAACGGACTTACCCATTGTAAAGATGCACTTACGAACTCGACCGAGAAAACCACCCCTGTATTCGGAAACCGAATTGCCCTAAATGATTGGGTACATTGCAGTGACAACCCCTGGGTGATGGTCATTGATCGACAAACGGTTAGCCAGAAATATCCAAAATAGGGTATAGTCAACAGAAGATTAGAAATAACATCTTTGCAGATAATTATCTATGATCCAAATTTAGAATCTGGCAGTTGCAAAATTTCTGAGCTTACTGTCGACTGTTTGTAATTTTCACTGGATGTCGCTGTATGTAGGCCATCTAATGTAACAGGTGTTTAGTGCGATGTATTATCATATAGACTATCGGCTCGGTTTTCATTCGGCTCAGTTTTGTAAAATATGGCACTCGTAAATGAAATGTCAGAAGTAAACGTGGATTAAAAAACGGGCAAAAGATGTACGGATAAGGTGTCTGGTTTAGCCGATTAGACATTCCTAGTGCTTATATGGATTAATTCGTTAATACTGATGCGGTCAGTTGGGAATTCAGTGCCGGTCTTCATGGAAATAAAACGTTACGTTGTGCAAGTTATTTCGACGTCTACATTTCCGTTTAAGATATTAGTGTTTGCCACGTAATGTAATCCATAAATATACCGTGTTTTCAGTTTTAGCAAGGAATACTCTTTTTGTGTGGAAAATATTAAAGTTGTCACAGGCTATGGATAAAGATATCCAATACGAAGGCTTTCTTAATACTTAATTAAATTCTAAAATTTAATTATGAAATTCGAAAATTTAATTATGGACAGCAGACTGATGGATAAAGAATCATACATGTGAGAATTTTCATAGATTTTACAAGAGATCATTTGCAGGCATTTACAATTTGCAAAGAAAACGTGCGGTTTTCGCAGCTGGATGTTTCGTACTCCAAATAAATCATCCAGCGTCGCTGCAGAATAACACATTGTGCCTGCTGGATTACGCGCGCGAAGAATCTACGCGCAGAATATAGATCTGTACGCGCGCAAAGGGATTAATCAAGTGTCTGGATCCAGTGCTAATCTATATACATACAAAAACTCAAAGGGAATAAAACCAAACACAGAAAGGCAAACAGGTATTGAGCAATAGGGACATAGAGGCTCTGGGGCACGTTTCACGAAGTTAATTACGTGGGAATTAAAATGGTGAGAAATAACAAAATTCATTTGTTGACTTTCTATAAATGTCGCGAAAAGCAGTTTATGTAGTAACTTACAAATTTTCATTTGTGAATACTGCCTGGTTGACCGTTCTGCGGAATTAGGTCACTGTGACCCGCAATTACCTTTGATGGGTCGCTCACTTAGATTTCTAAGGTCAGACCTCAGGTGTAATGGACAAAAAAACATGACATGCTGAGTTGTAATACGTGACAATTTTGTCAGAACAGAACGAGTCTATGTGAGGTTGGCTTTAATATGCCCAATTTGCTAATTTGCTTTGTGAAACGTGCCCAACACAAATCTAAGTGATGGAGAGAGAAAGTACTGAAAAAAGTAGAAATGATTCGAAATTTGAGGATTTAACAGAAAAAAACACGCGCGTGAAAACGTCGATAATGGAAATAGGCTTAATAAGGAAAAATGATAATGGCGGAATATGTAGACAATGATGGTGAAACCGCTTATGATACTAAGAGCCCAAACACCAGTAGCAAAATGCCATAAATATACAGATAGAACATAAAACCTGGAATTGTGTAATGAATGTATTGACAGAAATAGACAATTGAGGGAAATTATGCACCTTGAGGTTATTTGTGTTTCAAGGAGTTTAGTGTCACTCAAATCGAAATTGAAAACGTGCTGTTGTATACTTTTTTGACCAGCACCAGTTTTACTGAAAATGGGAGGATTTTTAAAGTGTGTGTAATGTGGATTTTACAAAATGGATTTAAGTTCCTGGAGGTTATTAAAAATTGGGATTCAGGGAAAGAAACAAAAATTGAATTCGGTAAAAAAAATATCAAGAAGGACAATGACAGTGTTAGTAAAGAACTAAGAACACTGGACTGAAAATCAAATAGCAGAAAAGTAACGAGGAATAAAATGTTAAACTACAGCAAGGAAATATTCTATATTTTGTACCTTTTGAAAAAAACCCCCAAAGATGCAGTAAACTTGAAATAATCAACTAAACTTGGATGGATGGATTCTTGATTATTGAGTATTCGTCTGGTGTTGGATGAATGGTATTTGACAACTGTGATATGGCCTACGAGAACCCGTACTTTGATGACGAAACTGGAAGCATTATATTTGAATTTCTAGATGGTACTGGTGCAACTTTTTGTCTGTAATCTATCACTAAGTAATTCTATTATTTCTAATATCGTTTTTGTGTCGTGTACCTAAACATAAGGCCAAAAAAGCATTGCTAAACTGTTTATTTGGCTTTTGATACTAATGGGTTAGGTGGCGGTCCCAATTTTACACAAATCAAGTGAAGTTTACATCATTAATTGTTGCACCTTTACCAGATACTGATGGTCCGAATAATAAAGAGTTAGATGATGATGCTACAATTGAAGATGACGTCACTGTGGAAGGTGATGATGTGGCGGAGGAAAGTGATAGGTTGATGATAGGTGTTCCAGAATTCTTCACTGTTGACAACAGATCACACAGAAAGGTACAAAACATTGGCAACCACTCATTGAGACATACAGACGGACAGACAAACAGACATGAATGATAGGAAAAAAGTAAATAATAATAACAATAAAATAATGATAAAAAATAGAAGGAAAGAAAACAAACACAAAAAATAGTTGCAGAGGAACTAATTTGTTCTCGTTTTAGTTGGCTCATATCGTTCAGTGACATTGTACAAATTCACCTGCAATGCACGTAATTTACATTAAATTAATGCATAGTTATTGTAGAGTAGGCAGTGTGTACAGCATAATCCGCCAATCATGATATGCATTACATATACAGAGGGCTGTATATAGAATATTCATGCCTTGGATTTAATGCCTGTGTTGTGTGTATATTTCGGTTGAATCTCAACACAGGGAGGAGTGGATTTTATTGATCATATGTAGACTCCCTCATTGCTGATTTTGAATGAGAAACATTCACTTCCTCGAAAGTGGTATAACACAGGGCCATTTCCTGGCTGTGTGGGAAACTGCAAGATATAGAGTTAAAGTCAGAGTGAAAATTAAAGTTAGCATCACGCGGCGACGTGGAGTGTGTCCTCCCATCTCTGCCAAAGATATCCGAGCGTAAGAATTAAGAACGGCTTGTGGCGAAAGGTACAGCATTAGGACTGCCAGTTCGGGGTATGGTATCCAGGTTAAAGACCTGTCTCAGCAAACTTACAAACGCAAAGATATATCACAAGTAGTGTTGTCACCGATTCATCGGTTATCGGTTCATAATAGGTTTCGCAAGGAAAAATCCGATAATTGATATAATTTCTGTGTATCGGTATATATTGGTTTTCTTTAAATGATGCACATTTTAGTCTTCCAAAATAGAAAACCATTTAAGTGAAAGAAGAGAACGTCAATTTACACCATATTTTTTAATTGTTTGATGTATTTGATTTCAACCTTAGATAAATGTGATTCTACTGTAACAAAGAAAATGAAATAATTCTTATTCAGAAGCAATACTTTATCGGAGTTATATTTTCAATCTGTGGTTAGAAAACGAAATTTACCGGTATATCTGTTCTTTTGCAAAACCGATAATCGGTATTGAAAATTCCTTTCGGTGACAACACTAATCACAAGTCTTTAACTCTTCGGAAACTTTGCATTCTACAGTTTCCTCACATGCCTTTGTGGGATACACATTTCACTGTTACCATTCCAAAAGGAGGTGGAAGAGCTATTGGATTGCTAGTATGTTGAGTAGACTCAAAATTTCCAATACAATTGCCGACATAATGTCGTCAGCGATAATAGCAATGCATGCATGTAATAATCTCTTCCTGATAAACTTTATGTTTTCTCTCTCCATCAAATTGTGGTTCTTCTAAGATCAGCAGGGTAGAGAACCAAACAACGTTTCCATTTGTAACGTTATGAATGTGCTACACTTTGTAATCAATTGAATTGCAATTATCTCCATTCTTACAATAGCACTGAAACTTCTAACCCGTGACATATTTCTCAACTGAGTGCCATGTCGCACAACCAAATGATGAATAAGATTGTCTGCTGTTTCTCGAAAGATTTAAGCCACTAAAAAGAGAGTCGAGGCTTTTCGAATCATCTATGGCTTGAAATGCAACTCAGACTGGGAGAAATAACGTTCACTTCCTGCCCAGCTCCAGCAGCTTCTAGTCTATTTTCAATCAGCTTGCTTCTATTTCGAGTTGGACCCTAATTTGTTGACTGTTTATGTCGTTGTCGTTACGGTTATTCCCTTGTATTTGTACGCGCTTCTGTGTGGAATTGCACTGTTATAATTATGCAATCCAAAAACCTAAGCGATCAGTTGCATAATCCACTAAATAATATGTCATCGGCATAATTTTATTACCAGCCAAAATAAGGGATGTTCGCTCTTTTACAACAGGAAAAGGCCTGACGGATCTGAGTCGATAACTATTTTGTGCATGATAGTCATAACGCAAACTATGTACTTTCGGTTGCTTAATTAATTTTAGGCATAAAATGCACTTGATGTCTCCAGACACGAAATGATCGGCTGATTTATTCGTCATTAGCGATGCGATTTTAAATTTTTTGGCATGCAATTAAATATTTCCAAAAAGATGATTTCAAACCAGACATATGACTGCGTACTGTATTTTTAGTAGAGCTGTCATCGAAAGTCCGTCCTGACTTTCGATTACCGAATTGATTTTTACTTTCGATATTGGAATTAATCGGATTTTTACTCATAGTTTAAAACTCGATTAAAGTTCTATTCTATTGTGCAAAAAAACTGTTACAATTTGTAATTAACATTAACATTAAGGAATTCCAGCTAAAACCGGAAGATCTCCATCTCTGAATGTTCAAGAAATTATTCTCAACTTTGCATTTCTTAACAGATTGCAGCTGTCATTTAGTAAGGGGAGGGTCAAAAATAAAAACCGATTAATCGAATCTTTCTTCCGATAATCGAATCTTCTCAAAAAGTTTCGATAATTTCGAATACGAGTATCGAAAGGTAGCTCTAATTTTTAGTCGTCAAGATGAAGCCAAATCTGCGCATCAGAAAGTAGGCCAATAATTTTTCTGATTTATTTTGCTTGATTAAAAAAAGGTATATTTTTCAACAAAAAGACAGGCTTACTCCGGGCAAGATGTGATTTTGCGCAATAGAATTTCGGTTTTATTAATAGCTATGATTGATTTCACGTGATCGTTGATGCTACTTCAATTGGCCGGATTAAACATCATTGATTCAGATTATGTGACTTGCATTTGTTACAAGAACTTTTTGCACTTTACAGTATGTAGCTACAAGTCCGAAAACGTAGGGCTTTTTCATTCAGCTGTTTTGATTACATTTCCAACCGCACTTTGAAAGCAGAAATTAAAAGCATCTGGTAATAACTGTAAAAGACGTCCTGCACAACGAAATTCGAATTCAAATTTTCTAGAAAGTAAGTCAGCGTTAGAGTTTAATTCATTATGATCCTCACCCTTTGAAAATCTTGGCTTGAAATGTTATTCAACTAACCAAAATAGGGTCCTAGAGACTTTCCTATTCCAATGTTACATCTTGAAGTCTTCCAAGCTGATACAGTGGGATAGTAGTCCACTAAAGTCTGCTCCAATACGTTCTTACGCGCCAAGATTAAGCAATGCAATTTATTATCACACAAAGTTTTTACACAGTGAAAGCAATGATGTAAATGTTTTAATTTGTGTATCAGTTTACATATTTTCGTTTAAATTTCGTTAAACGATTGACTGGAACGTAAGTAGTGAAGTATCGATGATTTATTCTCCTTTTAACAGCCGTTTTAACAGCCATAAAGATAAATTTACTCACTTTTTGAGTGTATGGCGGCCATCTTGTTTATTGCATTTGCAACAAGGCTTCTGATTGGATGCTTTTTTGGGTTTTTTTGAAACAGGAAGTGGAGAACAGTAGAGGCAATCTGATTGGATAAAATTTTGTAGGGAGCATTCTTTTTGCCAAATAAAAGTTGAAATTTGTTG
>JBCAUI010518023.1:0-12074 GCA_038406195.1 Haplosyllis anthogorgicola | reverse complement strand
CTTGGAACCATTTTGGACAGGGAATTTGGTCTCCTCTGGCTAAAAGAAATATTATTCCTGTCGATTTAGGCTTTTTTAAGCTTTTATATCGAAATAGAAGCCACGGAAAAAAGCCACTTCGCGACAGTAGTCAACAGTTTTTTCACTTAAGAAACCCAATTTTCGAGAACTTAAGCCGTATTGACAATTTACAGAAGTATCAATGAATA
Source organism: Haplosyllis anthogorgicola (assembly GCA_038406195.1). Lineage (NCBI taxonomy): Eukaryota > Metazoa > Annelida > Polychaeta > Phyllodocida > Syllidae > Haplosyllis > Haplosyllis anthogorgicola. The sequence goes on along the minus strand of JBCAUI010518023.1, from coordinate 11,865 downwards.
AAAGATAATGTAAATAACATTTTAGTACATATCTATAGGTTTTCCTCAGATAAACTCTGGAATAATTATATTTCTGATGAATAGTCTATTTATGTATCAGTGGTTTATTGAACTCTTCTTTAAACATTTATTGTTGTTTGTGACATCGTGTCATTAGGTCTGATGCACACAAAATTAAGTTTTAACTGAAATCGTAGATACTTAATTCCCATGACGTAGGTACGAATAAGCTTTAGTGCACATTCTGACGTGTCTAAGGGTATTTTGTGTAGCCTTTGTGATTGGCAATGTAAGGTTCATGCCTTTACTGAGATATTTTGACTTTTTCATATGTCTTCCAATAACTTCAGTACACACAAATCGTATCAGAACAAGGTACCTAAGTGGAGCTCCCTTATACATCCTTATCTACATAATTCATACGATTTCTTTGTAAGGTCTGAGTAGATTCTTCTGTGTAACAGAGCCGACCTAAATAACCAGAAATAGTTGGGAAAGCAATGTATAACGTACACGTAAATATGAGGAATAAAACATATGCAATGCTGTTTTCTTTGACTGTAGGTATGTAAACCAGACAACATTGCATGCAGTAATGTCGATCCAGTCTTTCATGCCATAAAACCTTGAGATTTAGAAGTACTCAATTACAAATGGTCGTCAGTGTAATTATGAATCAGTTCTGGCATAGATACCTAACAGTAGACATTGATCAACTTACATCCTTGTCTTAAATTAGGACTAGTGTGCTCATACCAAGAAATATCGTGTATGCCATGTTAAGGGAATACAACCCTATTTTTAAAATGCGTTCAAATTCATAAGTATTGTATTCTCATATATATTGTTAGTGTATATGAAACATTCCTTGTTCTGAGACTTTAGTCAGGAATCAAGAAGGTCACAGGTCCAAGGTGACAGACTAGACCTTAGGGAATGGTTATATTCAAGTTGCCTGGACTATCTAACAACTTACAACAGGTGAATCTCAAAATTATCAAAGTGTTAAGAAACATATTTTGTGATCAGAAATGTAACTCTAGCAAATAATTCTACTCCAGTACAAGGTAACGGTAATCTGGATCTCTTTGAAAATACATTGCTTTAATGAGAATATACCTGAAGCTCAAAAGGAATTTCCCTGAAAGATAAAACAAGAGATTGATTGTATCAACCTTATGCACTTACTGTTTTTCCTTTCTTTTCTTTTCTTGGGTAGAAGCAGGTTACATTATACAACAAAATACTGCTCCAATTAGATATAGATCCCCATGGACCTCTATGAAGATCGCATTTTTACAAACCATTTGAGTACAACAAACAAAGAAAACTCTGGCACAACGGAATTTGAGATCAAGGTCTTCAAGCAAGAGACTTTCAAAATAAACTAAACATGATTTAATTAAATCATATTTTTTCCATTAAGTATCCGAAAATTCATATGCCTGCAGATTCTCCTTTATGGGGAATTAATTAAATGATTAATTAAATTAATTGACTGATTAATTGATTAATTAAATTAATCAAATGTTTACTCGAGACGTAAGGAATTTAAACAAAACGACATTTGAAACAGTCTGCTGAATAGAGTGGAGCCCCTTTGGCGAATTGTATTCATTACCTGAATAGTCGCTCGACGATCTTTTGTGCAAATCATAACGTTCAAATTTCATATGAAGTGTTTCTCATGAAAACGATTTGCGAATTCTCAAACAATTCTCATCAAACAATCAAGAGGAATTTGCAAGTGAATAATGTAAAGGATTTGTTTATTTCCTCAGTGCACGACTAGCATAACTGGTTGTTCGGCCACACATGTCGACGTTACTAAATCTGTACAAGAATCAAAACCCATCTCCAGTGTGAAACAACGGATTCCGTTTGTCTACCCATCCTCTTAATATTCCAATCATGTCTCTGCCCGGAGCCTCATTAAGGTTAATGAAAGCTTTAACAGGCAGTTAATTGCAAAAGCAGCTAAAAGAGAGGCAATAATGGCAATTACATAGCGAACTCTTTTAACTTTACATTCTAATTATTTTAGTAAAGATGAAAAGATGGACTTAGGGAGCGTTCTATGAAACGAGATCAAGTGACAGTTTGAGGGTACAAAAAATGTTGGTACCTCAAACCAAATCTTAGTGCAGACTTTTTTGTTGTAGCTTGGTGATATGGTCGCAAGGTTTTGTTTAACCTGTCCCAAGAAAAGAATTGAGTTTCTACTGTGTTTTGATCATTTTTATCGAAACTGTTAGCAGGCAGTGGGATTCATCAGAAAACTTGCAGTGGAGAAGAGCTAGCAATATTAAGCAATAACATACCAAGAAAGATTGGCTATGTCCGAGGTCCCTCACTTCTTGTTTTCTTCTTGACACAATTATGAAGTTATAAGGATGACCAAACTCTTTTTATCCTCGCAAAAATACTTATTTGACACTTACGAGAAGACACTCGTGGTCGTCAGTAGCATACAACAAAAAAAGACATCTGTGGTTTTCTTCAATCAGACAGACCTTGCTTAAAAGGTAAGGCTAATGATTCGTCACAGAAAAAACACACTTAACAGACCTTCTCTTCATGAAAACAGATGTGTTGGGTCTTTTTCTTCAATCAAATGTTAATTTTATATAATGTCAAAAAATTTAACATTAAACATAATATATGGCAGAGGATTTCAGATGTTCAGTGAAACACTGATGATCTGTTCTACCTAATTTTCTATCCAGAACAAGTCTTTGTTCTGTGACTGCAGAGGGTTAATGAATCTTAAACAGCTAGTTAATTGCAGAACAGATCCCAGAAGGGATAATTATCACCTACAATTGCCAGACAGCCTTATCTTCTGAGTTCTACTGTGTGCGATTGCCTGTAAGAAGTCACTTAATTTAAACAATTTATAGAACCATGAAGAGCAACTGAATCTGCAATCATCTTGGAGTGTTACGAGGTATTATGTTATAAGTGTTGTTATTAAGCTTCTTACTTAGCATTGTTCTGAAGCTGTTACAACGAATTTTACCATCACAGGTAATTGTGATTCCACATCCAACTTAAGAATAACCAAATGATAAAAGTAATGCATGCTGTAAATCATGGCGGAATAGACAACATTAATTTGTCTAGATTTATAGTAATTTTCAATATATCTAGTCAATGAAATGAAGGTATACATCACTGAACGCATTCATTCTGAACTGTGATTGAAAAACTCAGAATTAACAATTGGTAGAAAGAACGTATCATTCCCCTGTGCAAGTTGTCAACATCTATTACAGCCTACGTATTACCCTTTATTTCGAAACAATTTCAATTTCAATCTAATTACCGAGGAAGAGTGTTGAATTCTCCAAATGTTATTAAAATGTGATGCCACATATTTGTAAATTCTTTTTGAGATTATTAAATATACAACAGGTGGAAAAAAGACAACTACAGATGGAGAGAAAATTCGGTAAAATTGGCTTTGAAATTTTATAAAGGTACTTTCCATTCTTTTCTACATTGAACTACAGTAGATTTACTCTTCTGTATCAGCTTCAATTATTCCAGTATTCACAACAATTTCCTGGTTTCTATTGTAAAGCTTTCACTACAAATACACTTATTTGTGGGTTGGTTTCCAGGGAAAGTTTCTCTAAATGAATAGAATTTGAGTTTAAAGAGCTGCTTCATACCGTCATGTGGCAACATAACGAAAACAATAAAGATGTTACAAACAAAGTAAAACAAAGTAGGCAGTTTTGGAAAGGGTATTTTTTGTAGTGAAAGACAATCACCTCATTCCTTCACATATACAGTTTACCAGAAACTTATTTCAGTGACGCCTTTGTTAGGTTTCTGTCGAGTTAAGGTTGCCGTCTACAAGTGGCCATGTGGTATGACATCACTCATTGACCACTGTTATTGTTTCTAAGTGTACCCCCAAAGAGTTATGATCTTACTTCCCCATATAAGCCAAACAAGGTGAGAAAAATTAATGAGCCATGACTTTTTAAGGCATATTGTCTGATGGGGGATGACTGAGGTTTATTTATAATCAGGCAAATTATTAATTTAAGATTATTGGAAAATAGTTTCATCCTTATATTGTGTTGTAAAAATGTTAAAATATTGAGATCTATCATTTGTCAAAGTTTGACAAAATTTCACCACCCCTATTGTCTACAAGTGGCCCATTGACTCAAATATTTCATTATTTATAAAGGATAATATGGACATGAAATATGCAAAGTTACAGCATGATCTACCACCAAGTTAATGAGTAATTCAATGCAGAAGATGACCACCAAGACCATTAAGATCAATGGAAATGGCAACCTTAAATGAAGCGAAAACCTTCAGACGAAACATTTGTTCTCATCGACATGTGTACAAACTGATACTTAATATAATCGTTACGTAATTTCTTACTTTATGAATTATGTATGTAACGAATTATTGCAATCATTGTCAATAACAAACAGTTACCGGAATTCAACCATCATCAGCCTTGAAGCAGTCCTTAGCTAATTAGCAGTTAATAATTGGGTCGTACATTAGCTAGATTGGAGTATAGTTGACCACTCAGTAACCTTTAGAAAAGGACGTAATCACCAGGACAACATTGACAATTACGAAACAAGTGGGACTAAAAATGGGATCTACTTGGATCACTTAAACTTACCGTTTCAAGGATTTTGGAAAGTCGCACATAATTTCATTGATTGTTATTTTCGGACTACCATTCTAATATATGGAATACAAAAGGTAACTATTTTATTTGTAGTGATTATGCTGTGGACTACCCTGATAGCCTCTGTCCTGCTGGGTTGGTGCACCTCAGATGTACCTCGAAGGGAACAGGATCCCTTGCGATATTTCAGCACTCGCACAGCTTATGATGTCGTCAGAAATAAGCACATGACAGATGAAAATATCCCAGGTATTTCTTGTTACTCATTTTTGGAGACATATCCGATGACGGTTAAAGATCAAGGTCTTTTCATATGCCATGGATATCTGAACGCAAAAAGAACCTGTTTAATGCCCTTTCATAGGTTGTAGTATTCCTTTGTTAACAGGTTGCAAAGCAGAACAGGTATACATGGTAATCCGCCATGGAACGAGATATGCAGGTAAAGATGAAATTGATGCGATGGAGAATGTACTACCAGCCGTGCAAAAGGCCATTGTTAGCAATCCACAGGCAGGTAAGTAACATGACTCGTGAACCTAGATTAAAAACAGTCGTGATAAATATTAAGCAGCCTGAATCTCATGAGAGATACAAATACGATAGATCCGAAAGGTTAAGCAAATGTGAAAGAATCTCTTTTAATCAGTCCGTTATTCGACTTTACAATAGCAATTGACTGAAATTGAGTGAAGACTTTACAACATTTTGTTGCATACGAAGTCCTTGTAAATACAGTAAAACCTGTTTTGAGCGACATCAAACTTTTCCAATCCAAAAGTATCTTAAAAGCAGGATGTCACTCAAAGCAGGGGCATTTAAATTGGTCTAAACCATGTTACTCCTGTGGAAAAAGTGTCGTAAAAGACAAGATGTCGCTCAAAACAGGTGTCGTTCAAAACAGGTTTTACTGTATTCTCTATTTAAAACCAATTACAGCCGATATAATAAGACTAAAACAATATCATTATATTTAGATGTGTATTACTTTAACATTATGTTTAAGCTTGCATTTTTTCTGCATAGGTACACTGGACCATGCGGAACTCGGCGCTACAGAGAAATGGCAGATGAGAATGGAAGCAAAGGAGCTGGGTATTTCACCTGCAGGTGAAGCTGAGCTCTATCATATAGGAGAAAGGTTACGCAAAAAAGTGCCAGGATTGCTGCATTCTCACATAGATTCCCGAGAGATTGAATTGAGATGTACCGACACTGAAAGATCTAGACTTAGTGCTAAAAGCTTCCTACAAGGAATCTACAAACATTCAGGTTTGTACTTAAAATCAAATTAAATTTTAAGTAGTGAACTAATAAAAAAAATCAACCAAATTAACTTGAGGTGTCAAACTGTATAAAATTTTAGCCATCTCTTCAGCCACAACGTAAATGCATTTAGTAATAAACTAACAATTATTTTTACAGCTCGATATTCCAATTTCACCTTTGATCCCTTCATAGAATATGTACCAATGAAGGAGGATAAGTTACTACTCTTTGCTGACCTGTGCCAGAAATACATTCGATCCCGACTGGATCAGGTACAGTCCATCTGTCTCAATAATCGAGATAATAGCCCTGAAAGAATACGTGAAGCAACAAAACATTCGATCACCACTGTGCTCAGTTAATAAACAAAACAAAACTTATTGTTTGAAAACGAGTGTGCCCTAGCACAGACTTTACCATAAAACATTAATCGTGTTTAATAGTGTTGTAATCAATTTATTACCTTCAATACCGGTTATCGGTTCTTCTAAACAACAAATAATCGATATATACATCGAAATTTACACATAGCTACATACATTTGTATGAATTATTCTTTCCATTCTATTTTCTGGAACAAATGTGATTAATATTTCCATCTTAAACCTTCGACATTGATGTTGTTAACATACTCCATTTCCTCAATTCAATTTAGAAGTGTCTTGAGACTTAATTAATTCTGAAACTTAGAGTACAAGAGAAGTTTTACAAACTTCATGAAGGTTAATGTGTGCGAAAACAGTCTCCCATTTGGTCAAAAATTACCGATATATTACCTTCAATACCGGTTATCGGATATACCTGTTCCAACACTAGTGTTTAACAGTCCCCACGGCACTTGCAAGGCGGCTTGGCAGTTTTTAGTGATACTCGTATAAGTATAAAAATAATTTCGTTAAAGTGCAAAAATTTGAATTATAACCACAAGATAAAATAATTGTATTTTAAAGGAGGACATGGGTAGACGTCAACTTCTAAACTTTGATGACGGTCCAGAAGTCAACCGCATTGTGCATTTGGTCAGCCAAAAGACTGGACTTCCAACTGATGCCTTAAATTTCAGTAAGAGAAAATGTGTCTTGTATGTAAAATGTACAGTTGACTTATTAATTTGTCGAAAGGAATACTGCTAATAGACAAGTGGATAAGAAATGAAGTAACTGAATGGTTTAGACGATATCACATTGATTCCAGCTGAACTCACACGAATATAGATTTCTCGTTATATTTGTGCAGCCATGGTCAAGACTTTATATGAAGCTTGCAGATTTGAATATGCGATTCTCGGTGAATCAGTTTGGTGCAGTGTGTTTCCTGAGGATGCGTTAAGGCTGATGGAGTACAGACAAGATCTCAAGTACTACTGGCGCTATGGTCATGGAAAATCTGCCAATTACCAACCATCTTGCCTTGTTTTAAAGGATATATTACAAAGTTTCAGGTAATTTATTACAAAATTTATATTCAACATGCGTTTAAATTCAATTGGAGTACTTAGAAATTCCTATCACTAAACTTTTTCCCGAAAATAAAGTTCTTCAGGCTTGCAGTTTGCGACAGAATTACGGACTGCACAAAAATCATGAACCAACGCAAATTTCCGAAGTAACTTTATGTTTAATCAGTTGCTCTTTGATTTTTTAGTTTAATTACATTTAGAAAGAAAAAAACTGAAAATGTTCATTCTTTCCAGGGATACGATTGACAGAAAATTGTCTTCAAAGAAAGGAGTGTTTAGAATTACTCACTCCAGAACACTTCTCCCGCTGCTGACGAGGTTGGGAATGTTTAACGATTCGTTGCCTCTTCTATCGAACAACTACAAGGATCACTCCAAGAGAAAATGGAGACTGAGTCTAATAAATCCTTTTGCTGCCAACATCAAATTTTTGTTGTACAACTGTAATCAAGAGTACTTCGTGAGGACGTTTCTGCATGAAAGAGAGATACATTTGCCAATCTGTGATTCCATGTTCTGTCCACTCGAGACAATTGAGAAGGGTTGGGACGACTTGGTTGACTCCTGTGATTTCGATGTTTTGTGTGAACACGGTCTCAGACAACATATTGCTCTGGACGATGTAGCAGCGGCGTTACACACATTTGATGGAGGATAATCAGAGTTTACTTTGCGTTAAAATTGATTCTGATTTAAGTAATCTAGTCATTTATTTAAATGCAATTGATAGCGATATCTATATGTTTTGTGCATTGTAGTGATATTTGATCATTTATGTCAAGACTTTTGATCCATTGAAACAGAAAATGTTTTATTACACTTGTGAGTCGGACCACAAAAACTTTACAGTAGTTAACGGCTCACTGCTGATCTGGCCCTGGCAATTAATTGTGACACATCAAACTAAGGGTATGCTGGATCACACATATGTTAATAGATCTAATTGTTTAATAAATTATTTTTATTGTTTATTAGGGAAATAGATAATAAATTTATAGATAAAAAATTGGTCTTTGTATTTCATAAACGCATTTGGTCCTGAATGTTTGCCAAAATATCACTAAAGAAGTAACTATTGTTTTTTTTTCAATAACAAACAGAGTATGTGCGCGTAATGGGTGAATTCAAGACTGCTGAGTGATTTCTTCAATTCACTTCGGTGAGGTTATGGGAATATATATTTCTCTGGATGTAACCATGGATTAATTGATGGATCTTCGCCATAACATTCTGATCACATGATAGTTTCGAAGGATAAATCATGGAGAAGGGAACCCGTTGACAAGCAATAAGTGACAAAAGGCAAAGAGGAGTAGATCGTGTAAATGGAAATCAATTAAAATGACGAAGAAACTACTTGAGTTTACGAGTCACTTACAAAAAGTCACCAAGTCATAAATTCTGATAATCACAGAAAAATGTCCTTGGATACATCAATACTCATTTCTCTATTGGAACATCAAACATTTTATCTGCAGATATTTTGATAAAAAATCCAATATGGTTGGATGTCTTTCGATCCGGGGCATTTTTGTAGAAAAGAAGAACCGCGTGTCAATTATTTTTTTTAACATTTCTTGAAATTGAAACATAAAGACCATAGAAATATGTGATATCTGCGATCCCCCTCTTTTCTATTAAATTCAGATCTTCCATCATTATCCACTTTTTCCATTTTTTCAACCTTGCCTAAACTTTAAAATCAAATCAAATCAAATCTTAACTATAACATCATTATTAGAGAGCGAATGTCGTTTCTGTGAAATCCATTGATCTATGGATCTAAAATTATATTGTATGAACATTTGATCATTAATGGGCCATTCCTTAAATCCAGTGTTTAATTAATTGCGTGTCAAGTTGATAAGTTTAGGAATAAGCATGTGCAGAGTACAGGATTGCGTGCCATTACATTTCCGTCAATACAAGACAGTGAAAGGCAATCACAGTACGAGTATGTGTAGAGATTTTAACTCAGTTATGTATCGACAGCACTGGAAATTGTAATAACCTCTGGAAATAAGGGAAAATATGAGACCATTTCCAGCCTAGGAAAGGTCGGGTAATTCAGAAATTTTATTACCTATTGGGGGAAAATCAAGGAATACTGTCATTTTATTTAATTTTAATATTTCAGAAATTTAGCAATTTTGAAATTCTTATCCATTTATCGACCTGCAATCCTGGAAGACATTCAACCCTGCTTTGCACGTCATAATACCTACCACACATAATTTGCATTCAGTAGCAGATCTCGGAGAGGGGGCTTTAGCGGTCTGGACCCCCTAGACCCCTCCCTTTGGCTCTTAAAACATGTTTGGCCGCCATTTTGAGTCCCCCAAGAGAAATTTCTACTTTTAGGTAGTGGATGGGAGGATGCTTTTTTGAAAATCAACTAATACTTACTTATATGTACTGAAAAAAGCCTTTAAAATACTGGAGGAATCAGGAAAAAGTAGTGAGTTGTTACCCCATTGATTTACTGCGATATAAATTTACAAAACAGGATCACAACAAGAGTGGTTCTGAAGTGTAATTGATGTATTGTTGTTCGCTGACGGCGGGGTCTGCCAGGAACTTAAAATTTCATGGCCCGAAATGTGCGCAACCTTAAAGCCGAGAACTATAGCAGACAAACCATTAACCTCCCAAGATTTTTCTCTCTCTAACTTAATGCACCCATCATAACGATTCATATTTTGTTACTCTTGAGAACATGTAGCTGGCATGCATGGAGAACAGCACTCCTAAAATTAGGAAATTCCAAGCTGAGAATTTAAGTTTTCATTTAATTATCAATTCCAATTATTGGCTGCATTATGGCAAACAAGGCAGCATTCCAACAATGCAAATCACATTTGGAGACACGCGACTGACTCTTACTCATATATCAGGAAGCAGGAACATTACAATACTGTAAGATTTATTTGTTTCCTTATCAAAATGAGAAAATGACGTTTTAACTTAATTTTGAGTCGGTATGTGATGTATCTCAATCTATAATCCATCTAAACCACTCCATCAATTAACAAGCAATTTAGATAAATAAGTGGCCTACGAATCAACGGTCAATTTTCTGTTTAAGTTTCGACAAATGCTGTGGCCTGTATCTTTTACCTTTTGTATACAGGTCTACATAGCTGATCCCACCAAGAAAGGATGGTGATACCCCTGGGTTCGGTGCATATCATTGGCTTTAATCTATTGGATCCGTGACATGAACTACCCTCTGGAGACCAGCACAGCTCTGAGAATTCTGGCAGTTTGTCAACGTAATTGAAAAGGTGGTGAAAACCTATACTTTTGCAGTCATCTTTGAAGGTAGATACAGTTCTCCATTCTGTACTCATCTCTCAGTGTACTCAGGATTTCAAAATTGTTTCATTGTGTCTGAGCATGTAAGCCAAGTAACACAAGACTGCGAAGTTTTACGATGTTCAACTGTCGTGATACACAGAATGTGAACATCTGTAGATTCCCAAAGGTTAGAAAGGAAGAGACTGCTTTTATTCTACAATTCCAACAGATTCTGCAGAGGAAATAACCAAATGAGAAAAATTTGCAAAGGTTAAAAGCTCTGTGGCAAGGGATGGTTAATATTGAAGCAAATGTATTGGTCACTTTTCGTTTCAATATTTATACTTTTTACAGAGGAATGTAGTGCCTTTCTTTTCAAGTAGAAATCTGCTGTGAATCGTCATGTCAAAACCCATGGACATTTATTTAGTGAGGGTCTGAATCAGCACGAATCTGCTCGTAATGTTCATGTATGTTAAGGTCTATAATCACTTCCAGACCTCGTTACTTTGGAACTACCTTAAAGTTTGAGCGCATACTCGCAAACTATCATCGGTCAAAAAAATATAACAGTTCATCTTTTTGCCATGGACAACTTTATGACATATATTATGTCTATGTTTCATGCCAAATATACATGACTTACCACTCCATTGTTCAAGTGAAATATTTTATTGTTCTCTAAATAGCAAATCTGTAAAACTAAAGAATGTTGAGTTTTGTAAACTAAATGCAGTTTTGGTCCGTAAACTTGAATGCTTCTCAAACCTGGGTTTGTTTGCACTGCTAGTGTCCTTGCATAGGATTCCATGATCCAGAATAAGAGGTTTGGCGTCACTTGGATACGTAATTGCACCAATAACAAGGCAATGGCAGAAAGGTAACTAAGCAAGCTCTCGAATACATCGGAATGAAATAAGAAAACAAATAATAGCAGGTTGATTTATCTTGAAATCAATTAGAGTCAACACTGAACCGAGGCATTCGCACAGTGATTGATGATAAATCGGGATCAAGATGGAACTTATTCCAAACACTTAACCAATAATACGGCTACATGGCGCTGTCGTACCGTTTTTACAGTACGGGAAGTCCGCGTTGAAAGTAAGACAACTAAACAGATTCAGTTGACAAAACGACTTTATTAAATCGTACGAGCTACAAACAG
>JBCAUI010518001.1:0-12077 GCA_038406195.1 Haplosyllis anthogorgicola | reverse complement strand
ACGGAGATAGCACACCTGTGAACGGCTGTGGTCCTTTACGTGTTGATGGGGTCCCTTAAACTTCGGGGGATGCCACAATCACCCGTAAAAGACAGAACAACTTACAATTCGTATTTTGAACAGCCCTAACTTACTTATGCAGGACAATGGTCATACGACCTTGTGTTCACTCGGACAGAGCTGTTGTGAAATTATACGGATATTCGTTTATTTTTTTTATAAAGTGGCATGCCGAGATCGGATAAATAGTTTCTACATCGTGGCGGAAACATAACTCCTAAAAGTGTGCCATCTAAAGTTGAATTGACTAATAGATGTTCAATGACCCTTAAATGAGTTCAGAGTCAGTCAAGATGTCGGCAGGATACATTTGACCGGCAAAAGTTATTTGCTTGCTTGCTGACTGTTGGTTGAAAGTTTGATTATAATTTCAAAAGTATTAATAGACCAGTGGTTTTTGATGGCTGTAAACTGGACATGATTTTAACACCTTGATGTTACGAAGACAGAAGTTGTTTTAGCATGAACATCGGGAACACTTACCATGTTTAGGAGGCATGTTTTTCTGTAGTCATGGATTGAAGCATTCTCACTACGGATTGTCGTTTTCCACTGTGGCACAGTAGCGGATCCAGGGTGGATCATCAGGAGACCACAGACCTGACACTGAAAGTGCTTTCATCGGCTCAGTTTTCTTCTGAATCTCTGAATTAGCCCGGAACCATGACTTTTTTTATTGGAACAATAAAGATAAATACCGGACTACCAGACTACATACCGCGAATTACCCTTTTCGGAAGATTTGATATTCAGGAGATGGTAGAAAAAGCACACATGATGTTCGAACATGGTAAAATCAAGATGTCCACCAGGCTGACCCATAGGCTTTTCAAGATTACCAACTCCTCCTTTCCCCTCCCAGGCCAAATTTCAGGATGCCCACATTGACGGCCAAAGTAGGGGCGCCGCCAATGACCGCCCCCTCAAATTGTCCGATGAGCTTTGGGAGAAAATTAACACCAAAGTTCCAGACACTTGAGAGCCTACGACCTTACGATTAAGAAACTCTGGACCCACCCTTGCGTATTTATTCCAATGGAGAACTAGGACTATTTTCCAATGAACGGTAAAACTACCCTGCAAAAAACTACATTGCATCTGCTAAAGCGGAGTTAGAAGATGGACAAGATGCGAACGAACTAAGAAGTAAAGATCCTACTCCTGACAGAAGACAGCGAAAGGTAGGTGTCAAATTTATTTTGCTTCAGATCATTAGCAACTGGTGGGTCAATCAGTAGAGGATTTGGGGTTTCTAGTTCATTTTGGGTCGAAATAAGCAAGGGTCCCTTCACCCCTTCTTAATTCCGTCGATGTTAAACTTAAAGATGAAAGAAACTTTTTTTCATATCCCCCAATGAAACAGGCAAGCTGGTTGCTTAGTATTGGTAGCAAGAAATTTATTGTGGATGGCCATCTTTGATTTTGTACATGTCAAATCTTTGACACCAGTTCAGCTGAGTGCACCGAGACAATATGCATTGCAATTAGTCACAATGGAAGTGTGTCACTTTCACAATAGGTGTGAATGCTTTGACTGTGTGACCAGTCAGCTGGAGCCAGTGCCCCTATAAAAGGCAAACTTTGCAGACTAATTTATTCATTTCTTACCCAGTCACTGCACATAGAATATCCAGCCTTTTACCACTCACTAGTCCAGCCTTGTCTGCCCATGTAAGGTGTGATCTCCAAATGACCCAGCAGTTTCAAATTGCGTGACTATATCTATTCTTTCATTTTTAAGTCTGTATCTTTTTTCGTCATTATTGAAAACCACTTAATAGACGATCCATATTTGACAAATGTCACTCAAGTGTAATAATCTGAGTCTGCTGCTGAAACTTACGCTATCCAAAAATACTAGGAATGTGAGATGGATCAAATTTACTGCAATCTGAGCATGGATGTCATGATTTGAAGATTTGTATTTGATTTGTGTCACTAACATTTGCAGATGGAGAATCCTAAAGAAAGAAAGAAGCTTATCTTTGTTTGTGCGCACATTAGAGTAAAACTTGTCTTGGGAAACCACCTTATTTTTAAGTCTAGGTGGTCGTCATTGAGGTGGTGGTCTCCGATGACAAGTCCAAGTTACGTAAACAAATTATTATATAACATCATGGTCGGGGATGGTCGGGTGGTGGTACAAAAATTGGTCGTACTTGAAAAACACCACTAGGCACTCTTTGAATTGTATTTCTTTTCCACAACTAACTCGGATTTACCCGTTAAAGGCATGTTGTGGCTGCCCCCGTCCGGTGCTGACACCTACAGTTAGCGGCTGTTCTGTGTAAACAGGACTTCCTGCCTGCACCAGCTGGTGGAGCCAATAGATCTGTACAGTACATACCTTCCTCGTTAAAACACGGTTAACAATGCTTCAGAGCTTCTGGAACAATCTCACATGGTCTGTAAAAATATCAAGCGCAGGTTCTATCAGATCGAGACTCAAATCGAGAAACTTCGAAAAATTGCGTGGCCACAACAGTTTTGGTTGTACATTGCTTCACAAGTCTGAACATACAAAAGAAAGGTATATTGCATGATTATGAAAATCCTGGTTTTTTTGTTGTACTATCGAATGTGAAAATTCACTGTGATCAGGTTAAAATCTTTCAGTCTGAATCAGAGCTTCAGAAAAAAAATCATTTTCGCAACACGGGGTTTGGATTTCAGTTTTGTATGAACAAAAGAATTTTATGTCGTGTTTTCTAGCCGCTCAAAATGACTAGCATTACTTCCAGTTTTCTACGATTTTTAGGTTTAAATGCACGCTACCTCTTATTTTCGTTTGAAAAATTATAGTTTTGGTATGTTAATCTTCGTTTCCAGAAATAAACGTGACAAGGTACTTCGAATAGTTAGGCCAAGTCATTATTTTTTGTGTTGTCCGAGTTTTGGCTAGCTGTACGTAGAACATTGGTCTTACACAGGAGGTATTGTCCACTGTGATCCCTCACTGATTGACGCATTGTTTGCTTCATAAATCTCGTTAATTTCCTGTTATACTCAATATACCCGAGGCACAGCGTCATGCAGTCACATAACTGGACTTCGTCTCTCACACGGCAGGCCTTCTCATTTCATTGCCTGGTTTACATTTCCCGCCGCACTTTGAAATCGGGATTTCATTTTAAAGACTCACATAGCAGGTGAAATATACCGCGAGCGGCAAACAAGGCCACTTCTATTGTGTCAATAAGATTTCTGGGTTGATTGAGAATTCCATTGCCATTGGCAAACAGTGTGGATTTTAATTTTTATGTTTAGATATTTTTCCAATCTCCACACTTTGAACAGCCTGCCAGTCCAATGTAGTAAACCTTCCTTTGGGCGACCACCCAATTTTGGGAAGAAAATTCGTCTTGCACAGCAGGATTATATTCTGTGTGAACGTATCAAAGTATGATGGCCTTGCAAAGAGGGCTTGTTCGTGCAAAGGAAGGTCCGCCCTAAGGAAGTTCCACTGTAACCCAAATGATTAAAACAAGAAGGCCTTATCCTCAATACGCAATTGTGATGCAGTCAGTTAGCCGGGCTTTTTCTCTTACATGTCATAGTGTTTGTTTGATCGTGACGAAAACAAGGGGAATCTGAGAAACATTTAAAAACGGCAATAAGGGCATAATGCTCGGGGCTGAAGAGTAAAAGCTTTGGGATCCAGGCGGCATATGTCGGCTTAGGCGACCGAAGTCTCCAGTCTTAAGGCCCAGATGCGTGCGTATGAAAACCTTCGCGTTATGCGGCAATCCTCGGGGCCCCCGGGTAATATCCCCTGTAAAGTTGTGGGTAAATCTCCCCGCAAATCCAGCAATATCCTTTGTCTTAGCGACAGAAAATCAGCTCCCAGGCAAGCGACAAACTCTCAGATTCAATGTTGATGTTTCGTCAAATCCCACGGCTAAGCTATGCCAGCTTTATGCACCAACTTGGATAGACATAAGAGGGGGTTTTTGCTAGGGGGGACGTTTTCCTAGAAAAAAACCTCTCTCCTACCCAACACTGCAAGCAAACAAGTCAGCAAGTCTCAGGTCCTAAATCCCCCCTATCTCTTTGCCCAAACAAAAAAGCCACAATTTGTATACCCAAGCTACTCCTCCCCCTACCTCGTCCCCGAAAAAAAAATCTCCCCCACTCCCTCCCCCACTCCTCACATCACATCACTAAGAGTTTGGTTTTGTCAGGGAATTTCCTATTGAAAATTGCCAATATAAGATATTGAGTCCCTTCAATTCGGTTTCTCATATCAACTTTTGCCAAGTAGCTTCATAATCCAACCCTGATCCCACTGATATGGAATTGGCGTTAAAGCAAAGTGTAGTCAAGTCACACACTTCATTTTAATAGATTAGATAGAGATTAACTGTGCAAAGCAGGTGCCTTGAAGGCTTCAATCCTGACTAATCATACCCCAATAGCTGTGCCTATTTAGCTAATAAAACCACACATCCCCTGATAAATAATAGAAACGTCAGTGTAGCGAGCATCTCCATTTAAGTTTAGGGAGGCATGCTTCACAGGTCGGTGTGTTGTCAGTACTGAAAAGTTTAAATTAGATAGTTTAAGTTACACGTCTTTCTCAGCCCGGTACGTGTACGTTTGAAATAGTGAAGTGTTAAACGATAATGTTAAGTTAAGGAGTTACGTAAAAAATCACCAACACAGAACGTAACGTAACGTAACAGTTACTTGGCGCTGTTACGTTTGCTGTTGAGGTAGAATCTGGTTTACTGAACATTATCGTTTAACACTAAACCATTTAAAACTGACAGATACTGGACGGAGAAAAACGTGTAACTTGAACTCTCCAATGGTACGTAAATACATCAGGATGAGGATGGTGATAGTCAGGGTGGAATCTGTTATGTTCATACTGATCTTAAATTTAATTTTTTGGTTCACAGCATTATCATTCATTTCTGTCAATATTAAACTTAGGTGTCTTGTAAGTGATACATATGAGGAAGTGTCTGGAACCTTGAAAAAAAGTATTGGCTTATCGCTGCAAGCTTAGTTTCATTTTGAACAGTAGGAATTCCGCTGTGCCTGAAAAATATAGATTGAACTTCAGTTCCTCCTATGCACACGAGTATTGCCAGTGGGACGTTTTGGAACACCGTTCAAAACTGAGCTGTAATAAAAATTCAAACTGTGATTTTTTTTTTGATTTTTGCAACATCCTTTCAAACACAAAAACGCGGATAGATCAAGAATTTTTTCGGGAGATAAATCACAGTCTAAGTCAGCAAGGCCAGACACGTGCATATTTTGTTACTTACTTGTGACTTTATGTACCTAGTAAAAAGTACTTTATGGCGAATAGTAAATTATGTTAACGTCAGTATGAATAAAACATTCTCCACCCTGATGTTTTATGTAACTTTAGGTTTGGGCTTGAAAACAAATAAACGAAACAAAACAAGAAATAAACGGAGAGGACTGAGTCCGGGATGATTGATTGCGCTTGATAACAAATATCCGAACTCGTTGTGTGTGCTTGTTTGTGTGACGGACGAGACAGGACGAGCAAACATCGCGAGCAAATCCGTCATTAAGTAGTCACGGCAGAAGTGTGCGTCAAATCTTAGTGAGGCTCAGCTACACGTTTTACGTCAGCTTGTACGTTTGGAAGAATTCTGAAAAAAAATCAAGATTCTAGCCAGCAGGAAATGTAAAACCACCGTGTACGAACCATATGAGCTGTGGCGATGTCACATTTGTCGCTGTGGGTAGAATCTGGTGATTTCCTAAGACGTATTTTTCTGGACACAACATTACATTTAAAACAGACACTTCCTCAAACTATCCTATGTGTGTACATTTCAGGAAGTGTCAATTTAAACTGTAATGTTAATATAAGAAAATATGTCACAAAAAAATCACGAGATTTTACCTCAGCTGTGAATGTTATTCAGTCGCGGTTCATACGGTTCACAGGGGGCAGTCTTATGCTCACTGCTGAGGTAGAATCTGGTGATTTTAGAATTCTTCTCAGACGAACAAGTTTACGTAAAACGTGTAACTTAACCCTTTGCAGAGGGACTTGTCAAACCTTGTCACTTCATTTCCGTGCCGCATGAGAATCGCTAAACCCGTGGATAAGTCCGAGGTTTTCAAACCCGAAATTGGCTCAAACAGAACCTGAGACAGGCATGGCTGGGTTTTTTGTCTTCATCTATTGAGACAGTCACGAATTAAAGAATTATGAAGACATCTCTGAGTTTATAAAGAAGATAGAGACTTTGTTGCGCATCTGGTTTGTTAAATCGACTTCAAAGGAGAAACACCGACAAAGAGAAGAAACTTAGACGGAAAAGAAACTTTTTAAATTTAACGAAAGAAAAACTTCAAATAAGGAAGATGATGCAGTTACCTTTAAAACACTCTCCCACTACAAAAGGTAAGTTTATTTTCTTTAATTTAAATCACAAATGTACGCTTTTCTTTTATTGATTTTTGTAATATGAAGATTAAATTGAGGTACTTACAGGTAGTTTAAACAAATAAAGATGGCATTTTACCCAACTGGTGCAAATGTACAAATAAATAACTTTAAAGACAGATGATTTCAGTAAATGAATTGCTCAATAATAGGAAAAATTCTTGAACAGAGATAAAATAATCCCATCTAAATAGCAGTTTAGCCCTTCCACGGTATTATGCCCTGTCATGGAATGAACAACAGAACAAAAACCAGAACAACACAAAACATTAGCATTCACTTGTCGCAGTAATGACACCAAATCTGTGATAGATAATTTACATAATATGCATAGTTTTCCTGGATAAAAAGTTATGTGGCTCCAGGAATTGATTGAGAGAGTAGGGTTCAAAGTACCTGAGAGCTTCCGTTATTCCAGGGAGAAGCCACTTTGATGGACAGACAATCTTGATTGAGTGAAAATGAAGCCATTACAATGCAAATTTTTATTCATGATAGACTTGCACAAGGCTCCCCGTTAGGCTACCCCAGGAAGGCCCTCTCTAGCTATATTTAGCCTTTCATCCCTCTAGGAATAAGTGGGGGACTAGAGGGATCTTTGCTATCTTGAATAGCAATAGGTGTTTATATTTCATTAATACCAGGAAGCCAGATTGTCATCTGGTTGGATATATGTGGATAGAGAGAGCTAGCAGGGAACTAGTCTGCAGGATGACAACTCAAAGCCCTGATGGTGCCTGTTGTATTAATGCAGCAAACTTGTGTGAGCGATAATGGAGTGAATTGAGGTGTTTGATGACATAAGTAGGTGAATAGATAGCGCTAGAATGTCAAACTGCTCCATTGAAGGTCATCGCGAGAAAGTCATCAACATTCATTGCTGGATTAGGGTTTGGTCCTTCCTCAAGCCTCGCTAGATCCCATGGAATCTGTCCCAAAACCAATCGCACTTTTCTGCTCTATTTGATGCTGATGCTATATGCTTAGTTTTATGCAGGATTCATACTCTCTGAATATTTTCTATTATTGAAATGTCAATATTTCACCAAATTGCTCATTTTCTGTGTTTTTGAGAATAACAGTCCGACCAGGAATCTTGATAAGAAGTTTTCAGGAATATCAGAATGCAATAAATCATAAACAAAGATTAGACATTTGTTTTCAACTTAAATAATGACATTATTCAGAAAAGGAGAAATATCACTGAACTGAGGTTCTGTAAATCATACATGACTGAATGAAGACTGCTTTTTAAATATTGCTACAGTGTCTAGAATGCCCCTTATTCATTGCATTTATCAGGAAGTTTTAAAAGGACTTTTATACAGAAAGTAAAAGTAATCTAAATGGAATATATCTTGTTAATGCTTGAAAGGTTGAGTTAAGACCTCATCCAGAAAGAGAGTAAACTTTTCCAAGTTGGATTGAATAGAGACTATTTGTGAGCAAAGCTTAAGTCAGTCATAACCCATATCTATCTTCCCTGGCCAATTCCCCAACTGACTGAATAGAAAATGATGCCTTGACTTTGAGCTG
Organism: Haplosyllis anthogorgicola; assembly: GCA_038406195.1. Lineage (NCBI taxonomy): Eukaryota > Metazoa > Annelida > Polychaeta > Phyllodocida > Syllidae > Haplosyllis > Haplosyllis anthogorgicola. Next base: position 4,042 of record JBCAUI010518001.1, on the reverse strand, counting down.
CAACTCACCCTTGCACAAATTATCATTATTTGCCTAATCTGGGGGATTCCTTGCCTAAGATACATGCGTCCTGAAGAAGATAGCATTGTCTCGCGAGGATCAGGACGAGATTAGGCGAGATTAGGTGACGCGCGGCTACCCGAAATTGAGTTGCGTCTTTAGGCTAATTGAACACCACGAGATTGGGAAATGATAGAAATTGAGTACCATCCGAGCTGCAGAGGGTCACGAGGAACTTAATTTGATTCCTTTGCTGCCTAGCAAAGTAGAAAGATAGCGTAACGCATTTGCTAAAGGTCTGGGAGGTAATACCAATCCAGCTTTCACGTCCACATTCCAAATATGGAGTTATTTTTATCAACAGCGCTGTTTCTTTTGACAATCAAATCCTTGTTTGGTAATAAAATATGATGTAATATCCAGATCAATCATCCCTCAAAAGGAAAAAAAAACGTTTTTATCCAACCACAAAACGAAGAAATGTTGGTTTCTTTTCTTTTCAATAGGGATAAAGAGGATCTGAAGGGATTAGTGGGATAATTGTTGAGTCGTGATTAAAGTTACATTTCGCGGTGAGACTATCACGATGAATATAATTAACTGTAATAAAGATACGAATAATATAATTGAATTTAAACCGGTAGATAACGTGACCGTGGTCATAAAATAAGTATTACAAAGATATTGAATGACGACACCGTTTATGGTACAACCTATGACGTAGCAACATTTCGAACGTTACGGACTGTGACGTAACGACGGAAAGTGACAACGGCACTATTTCTTGACGTTGGACACAGTGGGATGACTTGATGCTAATTTTTAAGGTTGAAGACTAAACAGTAGCGAAGTTAGTGTGAAAATAGAGAAGCATAAGTTTAAATTTAATAACTTTTGGCAAAGGCAAATATTTTGGCAAATATAAAATGAATCATATGCTTATATAAATCAATAAACAACCAAAATCAAAGCGTGAATTTCTGCTGTTCCGAAAAAGAAATAACAAATGCTAGACTTTTAAATTGTGAAATATTAAGAAACGTTACAAGATTATCAGAATAGGACGACGGTACTTTTCACTCACTGCTCTCGACACGACATTCGTGCCACCGGAAGTTACACCCGAGGGATTTTCCTTCATCGCTGACGCCATGTATTCGTGATGACGTGGGCTGGTTCAAGCATTCTATCTCATCCTCAATCCTGAAATTTCTATTAAAGGTAGAGGGTAAATTACAAGAATACAAGACTACAAGTCTAGTCAACACCAGCACCACACGTCCGGGTTCTCGAGGTACATTTGATGAGAATTTCATGCTATGACGGTTAGACGTTACAATAAGAAGTCAAATAAAATTCTCAATAATACTGGATGGACCATTTCCGATAAGGAAGAAAGAGCTTCACCAATCACGGGCCCATTCCATCTAAGCAGATCTAAAATCGTAAGATTGCATTCTAAATCTTAGAAAGATTCCAATAAATAGAAAAAGGCAACAAATTAATAGCGTTGTGCCCTCATTCCTTCATTCCTGATTGTATTGGGGATAATAAGCTTATTACGGGGGGATAAGCCCGCTACTCTTTTGTGCCTACGTCCCAGATTACCCGGGGATGGGTCTAGGAATCCCCGGCATTGAGGCAAGAAGGCTGCCTGAGCACCCCTCGGCTTAGACTGGCCACCAGAGATGAGCGGAGAGCCCTTGCCTGGAGGCCCGGCGCAGATCCCTCTCTGATTACGGGGTGTTTGGCGTGATTTGGTGAGATTTGACTGCAGTGCTCTAGCAATATAGTGCCACGACTGCGGGATGACTATCCCCTGGTTTTAAAGGACTTTAATACGAATAGGTGCGGGACTAAGGGGACTATTTTCAGCTTTCCCTACAGATGGTTTAAAGCTTTGTGCACATATCAAAGGCAATGGAGTCTCTCCTTATACACAATACCACTGCGATGCCCTAAATTAGTTCTTCTTTTGTCAGAGACGAGTAAACTTCTAAAGAAACACTGCTGGAATATCTGTCTTTTCTTGTCTTGATTTGGTACACTATGTTTACTACTAAGGCGCCATTTTCATCTAAACAGTCTGTACAGCAAGGTAAGCATGGACGTATGTTGCAGCTTTCATAGTTGTTAGGTTGAAAATTATGATTCAAACCCTGGATTGGCAACATTTGGACACAAAAAATTCTACGCTGTGTTATTTATGTTCGTAAAAGTTCATATTGATATTCTATTGTTCCAGAACTGATAGAATTTCATTATTTGTTTAGCAATAACTTGTGTTGTGCAACAGATAGAATGTGGTAAATTTGCTCTTCAATGGAGCACTTGCAGGGGATGAAATCTGGAGGACAAATAAAACACAGGCTGCACCACTTTTTTGAAGAAATGCGGCAACTCGAAATTCTCATCTTGATGAGCTTGTTCTTTATGCTGGTCTTGTATGATGATGTATAGGTTCTGATAGGAAAGAGGTTGCAACAGTCAGTTGTAATATGAATGTGACATCATCTGCTACAACTAGACAGTCCTTTGGTCGCGTGTCATCGAAAGGACACACCAGTGAATGCATGCCAACTCACAAAATGTTTCAGTGCCAACGTGAAAACAAATGTATTCACAATTCTCTTGGAGGGAGGGGGAGAGGTCACAGCACAACACGCCTGATCTTCTCAAATTCCGTTAGTCAGACAATTGTACTTGGTTATGAATAAGAATTCGTGATACCTGAATGAATGTTGTTATTTTGAATTGAAATGAACTGAACAATAAATATTCCGTTAATATTTTTCAGGACTCACGCAGAAGACCAAAAGCACAGCTTCTGCTGACCCAGGGAATGACGCTGACAACAGCTCCAAGGGCAACGCGAGTAATGAAGACGTCATCAATAACGCGGGAGGACGTCAGCGACGTCAGAGAACGCACTTTACGTCACAGCAGCTGCAAGAGCTGGAAGCGATGTTCGCGCGGAACCGCTACCCTGACATGGCGACGCGAGAGGAGATCTCAGCCTGGACAAACCTGAGCGAACCACGGATCAGGGTGAGTACATTTCAAAGCACGTACAACCAGCTCCAAAACTAGGTGACAAGTAAATCAGTTGTTAGCACGTTGTGCTGCTGTGCAGGTGTTTAGGGTTCGATTACCAGACAGATAAGAGATAATGAGCAGTTTAACTAAATAAAAGGCTCACCATCCAAGGTGTAAAATTGGTACCAGCTCTGCGTGTGAAGGATGGAAATTTCATGATTTCTGATTGGATTGTAACAGAGTAGATTTGTTTTTTTCTTTTTAACGTTCTTAAATTGATAAATTCCAGCAGCTGGGATGAACGTGTTGACTGATTTATGACTAATCATATAATTAACAATAGAAATTTGTAGAATTTTTCGTTTTGTCTCTTGATTACTATTTTTATGGCTACTGTCAGTTTTTCAGACTGAAGACAATTTAGTATCGAAGAATAATTGTTAGACATCAAACATAAAAGCACCCTCTTCTTACTGAATGATCAAAGTCTGAAATATTCAAAACGTCACCACAAGCGCTATGAGCATGAACCACCATATTTGGGTCAATTTCTATATTATGCGACGCTTAAACGTTTTCCAATCCCGTGCCGTAAACCAGTCGAGCCAAGGGCTGATTTAGGACGACATGCACATTGAATATTTATAAGAAATCAAAATTGTTTTAGCGGGCTGACTGAGTTTTGGACTTTTATGGATGTGAGCAGGAATTAGAGGAGAGTAGGTGACAGAACAGTCGAATTAATAACTTCATAACTCCTGGATAATTGGTAGGAACTCACCAAGCGGTCATTTTCTGCCAAATTTAACACGTGGAATAAATTGAAAGCGGCAATTGAGACAGAAAAAAATGAAAATTGTCGTGTCATTTTGTGTTATTATTGTTCTCGAGGTTTGCTTTAAATCGGTGGGGTTAGGAGTTTTTGCAACGAGAGAAACAAATGGTTACTTCTTTGCAATGTTTATTCCAATAGTTTCAATATGTAAAGAAAACTGAATGATCCAGT
>JBCAUI010517990.1:0-12079 GCA_038406195.1 Haplosyllis anthogorgicola | reverse complement strand
CAAACGTATTGTGCAATAAATATGCCGGAAGTGCTAAATATGGATGGGCGTATGAGTGGTTTTTCATAACATAACATCAGTAACAGCTGTTGCTATGGTCTCAATAACTGTCTCCACTTCAATTATAGATGCAGAATAAATCTGGAAACCAAACTCATTCGTGATTGCGACGAGAATCTGAGGCGATATTTCCCTGCGAAAAGAAACAGGAATTGAACTTGATCATTTGCACAGAGACAATGTAAAAAAAATTGTGTATTACTTTAAAGATACGACAGACAAATGAGTAGATACTAATACATTGCGTTACGTAGTTAACAACGCAATAATGAAGTAAACAACGGCATTTGACATGTCAGCATCGCATAAAAATCAGGTAAGTAATCATTTACTTCGACTTCAGAAAGCTAATTATTTGTGAGTACAGTTTTAGTTCTTTCAATATTACAACACTAAACTTACTCCTCTATGACAACACTCTCTTGACCACCGATTGTCACATTAATATCCATTGACACAAATGCTGAAATGAAGACAGAGAATTTTTTTTAACTTTAAAGTGACGTAAATGCAGAACAATTAAGCTAAAAATTATCGCCAAAAAGCAGAACAAGAATTTCTCGTAACTCGTAAATTCTCCATTTAATCCCATAAAGGTAAGTAAAAAACCGCGGAAAGCACCATGGAAATGAAATGGATTTCGGGCACTGAGAGGTCAGCTCCAGAAACCCTGTACTCCGCAATAAATGTAAATAAGTTAACAGCATGGAATACATAAATTTTAATTTATATCTGTGTATGAACCTCCGCCTTCTGCCGTCAGTGTCTCGAGTACTATTGCGACCAATGTCTCTTGTTCGGTGAAGCTTATGAAGGAGTCTACGTGTAATCCCAGACAGGCTTCGTACGAGTAACTTGTGGTCATTTCACTTGACATTGTTGAAGTTGTCGATGTTGAAGAAACAACCACAGTGTTATAAGTAATTTCGGTGCCTAAAGAGTAATGGTATCATGATTACTAAAAGTACAGAAGACAACTCCTGGTGCGAACAATAAGAGTCAATCTCAAATACTTGAACATTACACTTGTAAATTATAAATATGAACAAGTTGTTAGCACATCTGTCGCAGGGCCCAGAATCTTGTTATCTTGGTAGTGTAGCACGTGTGAGTAAAGTACCCTCACAGTAACTGGCTTCTCAATGAACTGGTGCTAGCACTAAGCCAATTATCAGCAACTTGTCCCTTGTAAAAGCTTGACTGTTACTTTCTTTTAGTTATGTTAGATATGTATGTCACTTATTTTCTCACCAGTAATTGTCACTTCAGAAAGCTTTTCCACGATAACGCTTTCTGGAGTTGGGAAAGCCAGGGCCGAAATGACGGGTGTTAGAGTGCTACTGCTACTGAGAGACACCTGCAGTTCAACTGATGGTCCCCTGTAACGACATAAATCCCATTAGAATAAAATTCTATTTAGATTTCTATTTTTGTGAATGAACAGAGATACTAATGCACGCAAAGAATATTCAGAAATTATGAGCAGAGTCCCCAACTCCGACACAGAGGGTACCAGTGATCGCAAAAGTCTTGGGTCCCACAACAAAAATCTTTCCGGCTTCACAGGATGAAATTATTTCAACATTTCACACTAAATAACATTACTCACGCGAAGGTGCTTATTTTCTCAACAGCTACCGCAAATTCTGCTTTCAGGTCCGGTAAATCTGTGGAAATACAAGATGTTTTGAAATTTTATTCAGCATATTCATATTGTACTCATAACTCCTAGGTAAAATGTCAAGTTGTCATTTCAAGAGAATGAAACACAAGAGACATGACAGTATCTTGGTACTTGCTTTTTTACACTAATTTAAAATGTTTTCACAAAATATTTCCGTACCAGGGTATGTCTCCGAAACTCCTCCTTCACACGCTGTAGCTAAACCCTCAAGATCATCGGACGGAGGTCGCACGCTGCCGAGGGACACTTTCAATGTATCACGCTGAGATGTAACCACCGTTTCCGCCATATTAACGATTACGAACTCCCCGCCTACCGGAGCCTCAATGTCTGCTAGTGCCTCGGTGATGTCCTCCACTGTTGGGGTGACAAGTAGATCCACAGGTTGCCATGTGATAGGACCGCATCGTAAGTGTAGATAGAAGCAAATAATCTCTCTGCAATAAAATGGACAGGGTTTTAAAACTTGACCAAATCTCAAACGAATACAAGTGTTCACAAAACGATATATGTACAGATAAGAAAGCATACCCCTCTTCCTGACTGACACAAGGGCTGGCTACAGATGCGTCCCCTTCCAATTCTGTACACACCGGCTCTAAAATCAATAAAAATGTTCCAAATTACATGCATTTATTATGTTTAGATTCGTTGAAAATAGTGTAAAGTTCAAATGATAAAATGTATCACCTGGTTCTGCTGCTGCCATTGTTATGGTCATATCTACCAAAGCGGCAGCAATCTCTGGTGCCTGAGTCGGGGACGGCGGAGTTTCGAACGTTACCACGTGTAAATCTAGTTCCTTTAAGATAATTTCGCCAGCAGTTATTTCTATTGCCAGCGAGGCATATTCTTCACCAATAATAGAAGGAAAATCTGCTGATGTTGGTGGTGCAAATTCATCCAAATTCGAAATAGATCCATCAACCTCAGCGAAGATTATCAGCTGGAATGCAGTTTGACTGAAAGAAAAATCAAATTTAAATTGATTCCTGATGTACACTAGGGAGGTCAACTCGATGAATTTCTTAGCTCGATCTGGCTCAATGTTTCTAGCTCGAGCTTCGAGCCAACTCGAACTAAATGTAGAATCTACACAACTTTGTCCAATTTCCTAACTGAAAAATTTAATGCTTTAAGAACCAATAAAATTTCTACAAGTAGTTTACCATATATCAAGTAGCTCATATTTTAATGAATATGAAGCCAATAGTGATTGTGTGTTTCTAAAATACTATAAAGAGAGTAACTCAAATTGAGTCATGTATAATTGTGAAGCCACTTCAGAGATACCTTCACAATTGCATATATTCATAGACCTCTAAATGTGAAAACACTTTAGACACACATAACTAATTGTTTCAAAACTATGCAGTTCAGTTGCACTTTTAAGTAATGAGCGACAAGCTACTCAATTTTAGCTCGAGTTGAAATCGAACTGAGAAGTTAACTCGAGCTTCGAGCTCACTCGGAGGCTCGCTGACATCCCTAATGTACACTCAGAAAATATTTCGCTTTCGTCAGTCTTTGGATTTGTTACAAAAGGAATCATTAATTATAGTTATATATTAACGCAACAATGGCCACGAAAAAGTTGATTGGCGTGTAACGAGCCATGGCTAATGATAGGGACCGGAAGTCCATTATCAACCTGAGTTACCAATCAGACTAAATATTTACACACTGCTTTTGTTTCAAAAAGATATAAATATTTACCCAGAAGCAAGTACAACTACAGGCTGCACTGGTGCTACCATGACAACAACCTCAGACTCAGCTACAAAATTAAAGACATAATATATACTTACAGACGATTAAAGACGGTTTTAAGAAAAGCACTTTTATTTTATTCTCTGACATAGAGCAAATAAATCTTCAAACAAGAAACACTTCAAATTTTACAATTTTTGGTAAACAATGTTATTTCACTTACCTGAAAACATTTCGGTTATGAATGTAGTGGATACATCTGGTATAGTGGGAAGAATATCCATGGGTAAAGGTTCCGTGAGAACAACTGGCATGCCTTCCCTGGGGAACAGCACTTGTACATCCGCCTCCAATGTTATTGATGTGTATGCCTCTCCTAATAAAAGAAGACATAACCAGGTAAGACATATGGCAGATCTATTTTTTACACTTTATTGGATAATTATTACTTGCAAATTCTTATCAGCTGTAATTTGTCTGAAATTTGCTCTGCTCTGCTCTGTCTCAAATGTTCGACATTCCTTTGAGCGTATATGAAACACAAAGAAAGAAGGTCGGTTACCTGTAAATGAAGTTACTACAATAGCCTCCGGGGCAGGAAGAGACGGAGCAATTAGACGAGCATCCACCTCAAACCCAGCAACAGTTACACTCATTCTTATTGCAGTGGACATTTCTTCTGAGATGTAACATTCTTCTTTATTCAGAACAGCAATTTCTATCTGTGATGAAACTGTTAGGAAATGTTTGGAAATTACTTTAAGTGATTATAATTACTGAAGTTGCTGCGGATGGGAATTTTTTCTTAACGTTTAATCTCGTAATCTTGTACATTTCAAGTCTCCTTATGTATACGAATGAAACTAATTCTTCCAAAAAAACATAAAATTTGTACAAACTTACATTCTTCTCCAACCACCGCAACCATCTGCTCAGTGTAAACCTCCTGTATGACAGTGAAGTCTTGAGCAGAGACAGCCCCAGAGAAGTAGTGATAAGCGGCAGTACTGGCTGAAATCGCAACTCCCGCTTCAACCTCAACTATTAAGATGCCCTAAGGTCCCTGCAATGTTTAAGCGAATTGAATAATAAATTACGGAGAGTTGATAGATTATCAATTCTAAAAGCGAAGTACATAGTTTCTCACCAATGCGCAATCTAGATTACCTCAATTGCGGCAGCTTCAATGACAGTGTTGATCTCCGTCAGATCCACAGTTACTTCTCTGAAATCAACTACACTAGTGCCAGTTACACTGATGGTACTGTCCACCGTAGCAAATACTTGAACTTCGTAGAGAATTTGCCTGCAATAAATAATAGAAATAGTGTTTACAATTACCATGTAATTCCATGTGTACGGTTATACGTATCCCATTTAAAATGAAAGTATATTGTGCAGATAAATCCAATGCTACGCTTACCGAGCAGAGGTCACAATATCCACGACTTCTCCAAAATATACAGTAGCCGTGGAAAATTCTGAAAAGTACGGAAACAACGAACAGGTCAGTAGCGGATCTAGACATTTGTTTGAGGGGGGCTCAAAATGGCGGATAAACATGGTTTAACAGAGGGTAGGGGGCCCAGGCCCCTAAAGCCCCTCCCCCTAGATCCGCTACTGCAGGTTCCAAAGGTAAATACCAAAACTTTGTACAATAATTATATAACTTTGATAATTCAATTACAATATTAAGAAATCATTTACCATCACCGAGTCCTTGTATGTATTCCAGTAAGGGAGCTTCCATATCCGGCATAATATCAGAGGGCACTGGGAATGTAAAGGGTATGTTCAGAGCCTTGCTGACAGAAATCACTGCACTCTGTTCTGCCACAATAGCTGTCTCGAATGTGACTCCTTCTTCCAGTGTGGACACGGTGATACTGGACACAGCCTCAGTGATAACCTCAACCGATAAGGTAGTTTGTCTTGAAACATCAATCATCAATCCGTTTTCTGCACAGGAGAAGAATATCATCCAAACTTTTGAGCTGCAAGGTGGAAACATGGAATTTTAAGTTATTTTAGAGTGGTTTCTGTCGTAAATGACATTTAAAAACTCGTTTTTTATGATTTGTAATTACTTACGATGTAGATATGTCGACAGCAGCTTCTTGATGTTCAATCATACACACGGCCTCCGTAACTATACGAGACAATGAAAATATTTTCATAGTGACATGTACAACAGGATTGAGTTATATTGTGTAAGTAATTTTTATTTATTTTATTTGTTTGCTTCATTAAATATTTGTGTTCCGGTGTTTACAGTTTAAACTTAATTGCACCTGAGTTACAAATGATTATTTGTACCTTCTTCAGACTCTTCTAATTTGGTGACAATAGCTTCTATGAATGCTGTCTTATCTTCCTCAGTTTCCAAAAATATAGTTGCAGAAATTGATGCCGCAAATGACAATGCTTGTGTCGTTCCCACAGTTATGTCAACGGCTGAGTAACTTTCACCAGCTGCAAGGATAATGCATTTTAGATGGCCATAGCCTTATTGTATGTGCTTGTAATCTTGTTTGTTGAGTTGAACGTTTTGTTCGTGTGAAATTATTTATGCTACGCGAGGATTATTGGAATTATTCATTCATACTTGTGGTGATAAGAGTTGCAGATTCTGCGACCGCTGTCACAAAAGCAGTGACGAATTCTTCCGAGGTACTCATAATCGGTAAATCAACTCCCTCCACGTCTGTAACTTGTATGTAAAGCGTTGATACCATTGTGGATCTGTAATATAATAAAACGCAGTGGTAAAACATATGAGCAGAACATTTCATTTTTAACACGTAAGAAAAAAAACCCCAAAATGTTTATAAACAAATAAAGTATAAATTTACTTACGCAATGGACATAGTGAAAGTATTTTCAATCTCTCCATACGCCGTTACGGTTATGTCAGTGAAATCTGCAAGGGAAATTATTGAAAAAGATATTATGTGAAAATACTGATTAATGTTGATTATAAATGCTGATGAGCTTGATCTATCAAACCTGTACTTTACCTGGGAATTGCTCTGTCCACGTCGCTTTGAAGACCTCGGTGATATTTTCAATGGCTTCCACTGTCACTTTTTGTGCAAAGCTAACCGGTTGGAGGTCCACGATCCTCATAACTGTCTCCAGTTCACCAGTGAATGCTATTTCAGCAAAGGTTTCTCCACTTTCCATGGTCACGGTCTGTAGGGCTGTTGTAACTTGTTCAACGGTTAAAGATGTATCTGTGGCGAAGTTGATAACTGTACTCATACTGCCAGAGATACTTACGAAGAAAACCGCAAGTATCACTTCCTCTCTGTCAAAAAGTACAGATTACAATAACAGATTCTATTGTTAAGATTGTTTCGTTTGTGCAAAAATAAATGCATTAAAGTTTATGGTCTGTAAATGCAATAGTGACTTACCCTTCTACTGAGAATGAGGCGTCATACCCAATAAATTCAATTTCAATAAGATTTTCAAATTCTGAAAAAAAACAAGCAGCAAAAATTATTACTCAGCATTTCATATAGTCAAATAGCAAAATAACAAGCCTTCAAGGAAAAATAATATTTTATTAGAAAATTATTAGAAAAAGTCCTTGACCTGGTTTAGCTTCGTTAAGAGCGGTTTGTATCGCCGCAGTGATTTCTTTCAAATTCGCCTCCGGCAACGGAGCAATCAAGGGAACTTCTCCACAAGCCGATCTTTCAATAACTTTGTTCTCCAAAGTTGATTCTACAGCTACAATCTCAAAGCCGCTTTCCAACACTATGGCTAAAAGAAAAATCCAGATTGATCTTACTTTGTAACTACAATTAAATATAAAATTATAACAAACGTTAATTGTGTGTGTGTGCGTGTCATGGACGCAGCTACATACCATTTTCTTTAATGTAAGTGGTAAAAGCAGCGACATCAGCAAGTTCCGTGATCATGATCATTTCACCTTCTACTTCAATTTCCACGGTCACTCTTATGCCAATCACGGTGTTCCTGTTTTGTGGGATACAACGCAACACTGATAGAATATTGCAAAATTTAAAGTGATCTATCTAAATTTGGATGTGGATTAGTCCAGAATGACGTGATTATCTTAAAATGATTTAATTATCATATTCATTTATTTAGTAACGTTGTAATGTTACTGCTTTTAACTGCAGGTGGAGTAGTGAACATTGACTACGAACTGCCGCGCTGCATTTCAGATCACTTCTAATTCATTTCTAAAGTTGTACTCTGGATCACAGATATACAACTTAACATATGAATGTAACTAGTAATGATCGTCTATTATTTGGCTTGTCACACACATTAAGAACTTGTTGTTTTTGTTTACATTTTCTTTCACGCAATTTGTACGATGATTTGAATGGTCACAATAATTTGTGAATTTTTTTATACATATATATATTTTTTACTGGAAAAATACAAAAGAAAATATGTACGCAAACTTTCAGGACCCTTAATGTGACAAACATAATATTAATTTAAGCACGATTTGCTACGTTAAGCATGGTCAGGTTTCTTTGCTCACTTTGCTTACGTTAAAAGTCAAAACGTCAGAACAAAATGTCTAAACCGTCATTTAAGAATTTTAAACAGTGAAAAGTGAAAATGAACAAATTGTCTACTTTGTGTATACTTATCCTCAGAAATGATCCCTTTTCTTCGTATGTTCTTCTAAATTATAACTGCTTATCACCACCAAAATGACATAAATCTACAAATGCCTTGGACTAAAACACATACATTCATTCCTAAACAAAACGTAAAAACGATAGATCAACAAATACAAGAAGCTTTCATACAAAAAGTGTTAATTATGACATATTTGGTATTCAGATGCGGCGTTTGTACCATGTAGTGGGTGATATGGCACAGAAGTCAATAAGACCCCAAAGTACAAAGTACAGCTGCATTGGAACCCTTAATTTGGCCATGCCAAAAAGATCCTCTTTCAAATAAGTAGGCAGTAAATTTAGTGACGTCCCAGGGGGTGGAATTTTTAGGCAGTGTAGGTATGCATCTTTTTGTTATGTTGTTGAGGACTGATGTTAACACGTCACAATAAAAGTTACAAATTACAAAATTACCGTTCAATCATATAAACCCATGCATTACATATCGTAAAATTGGTTATAGTAATTAAGTGCTACTACACAGGGCAATCACAGCTACCATTAACAACGACGTTTAGTAATTATGGATAACAGCTTAGATTCAAATCAGATTGAGAAGTGCAAGATTTGGGAAACGTCCGCTCACACTCCGTAATCACGGTTCTAATCGAAATATGTGTGACGTATTGACAAAAACCACCAACAGCAAAACTACGTGATGAATACCCCTTCTCCTTTGGCGTCTGGGTGAAAGCAAGCAACTATTTAGCAGGTCGTTTACTGCTGTGAAAGTTGTTCATAGTACTTACGAAGTTCTTATTACAGAGCTCTCAAACCTACCAGGAGGGTAAAGAACACGACAAGGTAGAAATAATGCTATTTCACACGAGAATTTAGGAGGGAAATAGAAATAAAAGTCGGAAGAGAAATTTTATTTATACAACAGAAATCAGAATAAAATTAGAATTAACAGATTGGAGAGATATTTTATTTCACATCAGAATTAATAAGAATAGAAAAATATAATTAACAGCTTGGAGAGAAACTTTATTTAACACTAGAATTGAGAACGGAAAATACAGTCTGGAACGAAACTTAAAACAACTGAACTTAAAAATAAAGGCAGTCATTATTCACAGCAAAACTTTGAATTCATCAAACCTTTTAATTTTTGTTCAGCCGACTCTGAAATGAAGTTCTATTTAACAATTCGCGTGTTGCCAACATTTTCAAACATTCGCCCTACACCTTGCTTGCTTTTGCATGTTTTCATTCGTATAAGGCCAGACTTTTCTTATTTGTTGGATTACGTATCATTGGTAGAAATTTTTCAGAGTGGCGATCGGAAAAAAAATAAATAAAAATTGACTTCACTGTACATTTTTGTAATTTTGATTAAAATTCACAAAAGTGACAATTTTTCCAAACGATGTTCATTGAAGTGACGGAAAGTTATGATTTTGTATTATTTGGGCTCTGATTCAGTTTTTGGGGTTTTTTTGATTTCTTGATTTTTGAGAGCGGCGGGAAACGTAATCCAACAAATAAAAAAAGTCTGGCCTAATATCAGAACAATAAAATCTTACCGGTTGCGTAACTTACCCAGATTGGCTTATGCCTTCGAAAGGTTCACCAACAACAGTAACTACTGCTCCAGTGAGTCCTGTAGAATTGATATTTATCGTAAGTAAGTACTTTGTTAATATCAGAGAACAATTTCATTTGAAATTTATATGACTATTGCACAACCAAGAAATTATCAATAATAAACGAACCAGCAGCCACGTAGACTTCCTGCAGAGCGGTCACCAGTACCGTAATGTCGGTCTTGGTTAGTTGGGTCGTTTGCATCTGCAGGTAGAGTGTCATCGTCTGAAGAGAAGTGATGGAGCCTTCTGCTTCACCCTCCACAACGACCGAGACCAGTTCCTGCAACATTAGAGACATGTGAACTGGATGCAGAATAGCATTGCTGATTAGCTACTTCTCAAAACAGATTTTAGAATAACCGAAACTTTGTACTAGATTCACAATTACTGCATCACAGACCTGGATAGATTCCTCTTTAGCTACTTCTTCAGCAATTTTATTTAGATCGACAGCTGGCAGCATGGCATTTGGCAGGATTTCCCCGTCGCCCAGACAAGACAGACTCATCCTTACACCATCCATACTGTTAATGGAAAAGGCGTAATTCAGTGCAGATTGGTGACTTAAATGCAACCATAAATTGAGGCGCTATGGTTGATTCGAACAATTACTTTACAGTTATACAAAGGGTTACGGTTACACAAACTCACCTTTCACTAAATGTTTGCTGTTGATAGATTAATTCCACTTTGAATTCTGTGTACTGGCTGATGACTACAAATGAAACAGCATTGAATTTATTAAATAATTCATGTTTAGTGAACATAAGAAGTTGTTAACACATTTTGCCGCGGAAGTATGTCGTAAGCTACATTAGAACATGCACATAACAAAATATTTGGTATACATACTTTCGGTAAATGATTCTGTCGCTGTCACTGCGGCTGTAAGGACTGTATTCAAGTCGACGACGTATCCTCTCTGCAAGAAGTCCATGCAGGGGATGGGGACCAGTTCTTCCAGGGAGTAATACACCGCACTCACTACCTCAACGGCCTCCTCCACCACTGTTCCGTACATCATACCCGTCATGCCGGTTATCGATACCTGAAGCATCAAACGGCATTTTATAGCTTACAACTTATCCAAGAGAAACTGACTGGTTGATCGATTAACTGATTCCATGATTATAACGGTGTGTTTAAACTTTGTGTGAGTCTCTACATGCGTTCATGCACGCATGGACATTATTGGTGGGCAGAGAGCGAAAATGAAAGAGGAATACTCACATCAGCAAGTGCCGTCTGAAACTCCGTAATATTAATCTGACCCATAACGAGAGGTGAAATTACGGTGCCCGATACATCCATGCTGAACCGAACCATAAATGTAGTCATTCTGAAGAGAGGAATATTATGGTTTAGATGAATGTTCAATAGATATAATTGATAACGTATTTACCACAAATAAATTGAAATTCGTCATGTCTAATTCATGCGGAAAAGAAACATCAATAAAAGCATAAATACTCACCCGAGAGCATTGACTATGACATCGGGAACCAGCGGCGATAGTTGTGCCTCAGGGAGATCTGCAAGATAAATTAAATTGTACACCCTTTATGTTGCTGAGCAATTTAGCGCATACAAAATGTGACACCAACTTCAAAAAACTCTCTTCATGGTCGTAACTTATTGTTACTATGTTAAATAATAATGTGTGTTTTACTTGAGAAGGCAGCTTTAAATGCTACATCTAGAGCAGCAGTGAAATCTTCCATATCAGTGTAAGACACTTGTACAGCCAAAGGACAAAGGAATGCTTCAGTTTTCCGAATAACTTTGGTGGTTGTCATGTCAATTGCGACTAAAGTCTCTTCCTTCACTGACACAACCGAGGAAGCATTCAAGGCCGCTTCAAATTTGTTGAACAACTCTCCAGCGATATCTGGCATAAGATCGGCAGGCCTGACCGCTTGCCCGTTTGGTTCTTTGACAAGAGCCAAAACTTTTACTGCCAACCTGAAGGAGAAGAACAGAGATACATGCTGTTGGTACTCTCTTGAAACTGCATTGTTATTCAATGTGTTCTGTTCATTCATATCCTTTATGACAGATAATTTCCTAAATATTGAAAAATCTAGAGTGTAAAAAGTCTCCATTTTGAAACAAATGAAATTACACAGCACCTTTTAAGCTGTTCAGACGAAAAACAACAAATGCTAGATTTCTTGTGTAAACACTTGAGATTATTCATCACTATTATGAAGACAAACTTACTGTGTTTCTGTAAGCGCAGGGATCTGGAGTACTGCTTCAATCTCTACCTCCATTGCTAAGAATAAAGGTTAATGGAAAAGGAATAAAGAAAAACAACCAACGTTATATAATTTACAAACAAGAAAGCCGTGGGGCTTCTGGCA
>JBCAUI010517979.1:0-12080 GCA_038406195.1 Haplosyllis anthogorgicola | reverse complement strand
TAGTTAGATTTCAAGAAATAGTTTATTATCAATATTATGGCCATCAATTAGGCAGGGAATTAGGCAGGGAGAATTTGAAAAAACCTTGATTGAAAACCTAAAGGGTATTAAAGACTATAATCATTTGTGAACGATGTGTAGAGTACGTTATTGTTACAGTGCAGTGTCATTTTGGATCCAATTGTAAAACTGCCATCTACATTCAGAACCACATTATTGATGAGTAGCCAGAACGCATTTTGCCCAATTCCTATTCATTATAGTGTTTGATAAAAGGATCATGGTACGGTAATTAAACAGGACATTGTCAGTTGATTATTCAAACCTGAGGGTTGCTGTGAGAAATCGTCGGCCCTCTGGGTTGCAAGAACTGAGATTCAGACCACCCAACGTTTCTACCTTATCAGTATCATTTTTTGTGTTGAGAATTTATCGCACACGTAATATCAACGCGACAAAAAGTTTCCTGGTGAAAGTTTTCGTTTATACAATAAGTGTTCCTTGTTATAACTTCTTTATTCAAGAGATCAGAGGTAAAGAAGAGACTAGAAGTGTTGCCTTACAGCTGAACAGAAGTTCAAAGACACAGGAGTAACCCGGTGTTGGGGGCAATAAACATCAACGATAGCTTTATTATGATCTCTCCTTATTGATGATTGAAGGAATGGTTTCAAGGGTTATCTGCTTTGAAACTTTGTGTGTGAAGGGAACAACGTATCTTAACTAGAGACATTCAATGAGTTCAGAGCCCATCAATTAGTGAGAAAATCCCTTATATTGGAGGAAAATTCGACAAAAACTATTCTTTTCATTTCAAATTTCAGTTGAATTTCAAGCAGTGATTTTATTCCTGTTAATAGCACAGTATAGAATTCTTTTGTTCCCCAAATGTTCCGATATGGTTCACTTGACGTTTACACAAACAAACTGAAAAGGGGTGATAAAATAATTCGATAATTTCTCTCACAAACATGGGGTGGGACGGCTATAGCTGGGTGTGCAGGATGAAAATCAGTATCCATCCAAATCAATGCTTAAATCAAACCATCTTTTAATGACATGTTTGGCCTATGCTTCAGAAGGAGACAAGGATTTAGTAGATGACAAGGATACACAAAATACTGTAATATTTTCCATTTTAGTAAAGAAAAACTAACTCATCAATTTTGGAGGTTTCAAAAACTCAGCCATTGCATTTTCATCTTTCATTAAGTCTTTCTATGCTTTACTCAGTATGTAAGTACACTTATGCTGGTTGCACATAGCTTACAATATACTTTTTTGTATTTTTTATATATCTAAATTCCAATTATAAGTCGTAAAATCAAGTGAAAATTGTTCAGCTATTGCCAAAACATGTTCTGTTTTCCGTGCATGCAGTTCATTTGATCTTGTAGTCACCCATTTGTCGTCCCACCACCTGACAAAGAAGCAGTTCGGCTGTAGATCTATAAATTAACCTGAAACTTTTCAGAACAATCTTAGAAACTCCTTTGACTTCTAGTACTTGTGTCGCATATTTTGCAAGTAAGCATCAGTTTCATATCCGATCACAGGGTGCTAGCAAAATATGTCACACAGGTACAGTTGACTACTTGATTAACACCGCCATACAGTATATGCTCAACAGATCGAAAACCAAATACTGGACTACCAGGTCCAAAACAGGAAATTAGTTTCACTAATTTCATGACAAGATCGAGTGTTGGATGTCCGAGACCGATATTATTTGTCAGTTCATGGAAGGGTCAATTGTTCCGTGTAATTTGAATAAAGATAACGGCAGATAGAGCTTCGACTCAGAAGCTTTCTAATTTGCAACTACAACCAAGACACTAGAAGATAACAAAAGCAGTGCTGAGTGTTGAATAATCCAATCAATTAAGACTTCAAACGAACTTTAAAGTACCCTCTATCCGAGAAACTGTGTGAGTAAAAAATCTCTGTTTTGACATTTGCCAAGTAAATAGGTGTGAAGAACAATGAGGTCATGAGGGAATAATTCACTTACAGATTCCTCCTTTATTTACGATTATTTTTGATGAGACTCATGCCTACCACAAAACAGCTTCAGTTAGCCTACAAGTTCGCAATGCATGTTAAGCTGAGAAAACTCGTGCATTTTTAATTGGGCTAAGATGTTTCTCCAATGGCAGCTCCTGAAATTCTTGTCTATTTGCAAACGCACAGAACAAAAGAGAGAACAAAAGAATTCCACTCTGTGCTCTGGATGTGCTACTGTTTCAAAACGGACAGGAATTTCATCCTATGGCACTAAACAAAATCTCAGTGAAGCAGCAACCACTGCCAGTTTTGATACTTATGTGTATCGGCAACTAGGGAAAATCCATACAAGCAAGGAGTCGAAATGTTCTAGGTGGAAGGTGTATTCTAATGCGAATGAGCTTTACGGCTCTTTGCCTTCTGTAAAGCATTAGGACAGATACTATAGTCTGATAAATTTATTTTTTGTTTTGTTGTTTTGAATGTGGTAACAAGGGTGAATTCCAACATGAATCACTACAGGAAATTTCTTTTGAACTTTTAAAGCTGTTCAAGTCAACACCAGGTAATTTTTGCAAAGCTTTAGGGTTTGTCCGGCAACTCTGGCTCGATTGAATAGAAATTTCTTGTTATGGCAAACGCAACGTCCATTTATATTGCACCAATTTCCTGCAATGACGATGCTTAATAAGCTTATGTCACTATTCACTAGGGACGGTCATGAGAACACAGGACCTTTTTACACACGCGATCCGTCTCATGTTCTTTCCGTGGATCAGGTTTTGGCCATCTTAGTTGAGATAAAGACCACAGATGTTTTTCCGTTTTTATAACGGAACACAAGAAATCGCATGTTGATAGCTGCTCACAATACTGTTTGATACTGAATCAATTTGAGTGTTCGTCGTTAGTTAAAAATAGGTTTAAATGGCAGGTAGGTAGATATGAATTTTTAGGCATGGGCCCCAGTACACAAAATTCGCATCAGAACTTTAACACGGCATCTTATGGGAGCTTCCTTATATGTTTTCTCTTATGTACACAATTGATACAAGTTTGGTGTAATGGGGAGGGAATTGAAGATTTAAAACTTCCCCATGGTACTTAAAGTTGTGGATTACACGTCAGAATTATTTCACTGAAACTTAGGTCTGTCTGCGAATCCATTCATTTTGGAACGCGTTTCATTCTGCAAATAACAAACACCTTGTCTCATCTGCATGTTTTGGTGAAGTGAGCGCTGACCTTTCTCCAACGATGAGCCCAATTACGATGTTCTAATTGTACATATTCAGCTGCTAAGTTCACAGAAGGTTACTTCATTCATTACTGAACCGTCACGGATTTCGTAATTTTTCGTGAAACATTCGTCAAGGAACTACTGCGAGGCATGATGACAGACACACAGAACTTCTTCCAATAACTCTGGCCAGATTTGAAGACAATTAGGAAACAACTTCGTCCTCTGAGTCAAAGTCACTCTTACATGTTTACCAAAACGATAATTAAATTTTCACTTTGGCACGATCTCATGCATAAATATATTTACAATTTTAGGCTTTCAGCAACTGTGCTGACTTTGCCTGGCATTTTTCATTATCAAAGTATTTTCAATAGATCATCCATTACACAAAAATCGTATCAACTATGTACATAAGGGTATATAAGAGAACTCCCATAAGGTACAATGTTAACGATTTTTGTGTTCTGTTCGTCACAACGCGCACAATTAACAACAGGAGTGGAAATGTGATTCACTTTAGAAACAATAGTGTTTTCCACTTTAATTTACAGTTCATTCAAGCATAAATTTATGAAAATAAAAAATAAAAAAGAGAAAATATTTCAAAGTTCTGGTAGATTAATTATAAAACTGTATAAAATTAAATGGGTATCAAGATAGATCTGTCGTCTTAACGAAGATAAGGTTGAGTTTCCAATTATTCTCTAAATTAGACTTCACACGAATAGAAAACAAGTCTTAATGGAAAACTGGAACGAGTCGGGAGGAATGGTATGTTTTGACATTTGCAAAGTAATTTCCACTAAAGAGTTAAGTCATGTGGAAGGTTTTCAATTTCACTGTGAATATGTTCAAAATGGGTCTCCTGATTGCTATCGCCGCGGAACAATTTATTCAGTAACCATCCTCTCGACCTGGCTTGAGCATCCCAGATCACCCAGATGTGTGTACATATCGTTGCAATTGCCATAGCAATTACACTGGGCTTTTATGGATTGTATTCTGCGGAAACTAGATTAAAGTTTACAAAAAGACGAATGCATTGTGATCGAATATTTCATAGTGCTTGGATTCGTGAAAAGAAACATTAAGGATCAGGAATCAGAGAATATGGGTTTCTGATAAGACCACGGCGGCTAAAAGTTGCTTGGATTATATTGATAATGCAGCATAATGTAAAAATTTGACGAAATGCCTCTTCGGGTGACCAAATAGAAATGAAGACGATTTCAGCATTGGTGCATTGTAATAATCTGTGTTTAAATGAGATATTTCATATGAATTTACATTAGATTTGGGCTCCACAGAAACGAAAACCATATGAATTTAAGAAAAATAGAATTTCAAATCCTAAAAATCCTATCAATTTGGAAACGTTCAGAACAAAAAGAAAATAAAAGAATGTCACACTGTGCTTTTGATACATGTGCTACTGTTCCAAATTGAAAGTAATTTCATGATATACACAGTGTGCTGTTATTCGTATGAACAATGGCGCATCAAAAGCACAGCGTGAATTCTTATGTCCTCTCTTTTGTTCTGGGGGTTTCGAAACTGATACAAATTCCGTGTACTGCAATTGTGTACATAAGGGAAAATAACGTAGCTCCAATTGATTGATTATTTGTGTCTTTTCAAGATCATACAAAGGTAAAACAGCATTTTCAGTGTCTTTACGTTTGTTACTACCGTGTTAAAGATTCTGATACGATTTTTGTGTACTGATCTAGAAACGAGACTAGAAACTTATAGCAAGGATGAAATAAACAATTTGTTTTTCATACCAGGTGCTCCTGGTAGCCCTGGAAATCCGTCTTCCCCTGGTGCTCCTGGTGCTCCAGGTTCTCCAGGGTGTCCTCTGGGGCCTCTGATTGGTAGCTTTACAGGTACTGATATACCATCATTCGGAATGGCTTCTCCCTGAAATGATAACAAAACAAATCATTTCTAACATTGTAATTTGTAAATAGATAAAAGACAATTACATGAGGCTCTTACAGAGACACAAGGACCTGATATAATCTGGACAAGTTGAATATCAGTAAAATAATGTAGTGCTACTTTTGTCTTTTCTCTAATATTTAATTCCTGAGAATTCACGAAAAATTCACACTGTTAATTCTATGATACAATTGGCTTAGACTAGAACTTCACAATTTATAGATAGTTGGCTTATTGGCTAAAATTCTCGACCAGTTTTAACACGTGTACCAAAAACACCATACAAATTTATCTACTCAGTTGGAAATCCTTACATTTCAACTGAGATAACAGAAGGTTGAATTTGGTAAATGAATGTGGGCTATGTGGGGATGAACAATTAGATCTGTACAGACATTGAACGACATATCGTGTTAAAGTCCTCCGTTAAAAAAAAAAGAAAGAAAGAAAAAAGCGTGATCTCCAATCTTTCAGTGGGTAAAGTTTTAGTATGTTGGAAAATCCTCTGCATTTGATATAGACCAGAGATTTTTTTTACAAAACTTTGTTAACTAAACAGAAGAGTCGACTTTTACAAAAAGCCACCGCACTAGTCTACAATGGAATTGACTGTACTTTCAATAGTACCACTTCAAAAAAAACCCCAGATCACAAAGCGTCTTACCTTACAGTTCATTTCTAACTCACAAAATGCATCTTCCCTTTCCATGGCTCTACTATGTCTTAATTTTAATCCTCTTTCCCTCTTCTTGCCAGCCATTACAAGGCTTAGAAACACTGTAAGTAACAAAGTAATCCGTAATTCCATTTCGCACGAGGTATTTTATCCACTTTATTTACTCAAGGATTTGTTGAGAATATCCTTTCCTTTTAAGGAATTTAACTTCCAGATCCTTTTATTGACTTTGACACTCGTTTGTGAATCGTTTTTCCTGTTTTTGGAGCTCAATTAAAAGTTTGTTTTTCCGCGTCGTCAACTATTCATAGTAACAACAATCCAACTTGATTTATTCCAATTACAGTTAGTTCCAGACTTCAAAGTTTCTGCGATCACCGTATCCTTATTTTTCTGTTTCATTCAAGTGAAATCCACTAAGACAGAAGAATACGAATAATCCATTTTTGTTTTGTCGTTGACTGTCGTTTACATGCTACTCTGAAAAATATAAAATGCCTTGATTATAACTGTAAAAAGACACACATAAAGGAGTACACAAAGATATTTAATAACTTAAAATAGCCTGAATACAATACGTTTTTCAAAATAATTGTTCTGAAATTCAAGCTCGTTACCATTTAAATAAAAGCACTATACAGTAAATTGAAATCCCACTTTCAGTCAATGACAGAATAGTCACAACTGCAACAAACGTATGCCTGCACCATCATCTTTCCTGAACAGAAATAATTGGATCGCTGCGCCTGCAGCCAAATCCTTCAGCACAGTAAGTGGAGCTCAGACTCACATCCAAGAAACCTGTCCATCAGCAATCCATAATAGTATCTTAGCCACTCACAGCATGCTTCAATAAAGCTGCGGCTACACAGAAGGGGATTAACTTCATTGAAGCTTGATAAGGAGAAAAAACTACTCAAAAGTGTCAGTAGAATTAGCTAGTAGTGATACAGGAAATCTTAAAACAGCAGTGTTGAAAGAGAGAAACATGTCACAGAAATCTCGAAACATTTGGGTTGTGTTTAAATAAAGGTCCAATTTAACTTACATGTAATATTTAATAAACCTATGCAGGTTTACTTACAAGAAAGTTGGAGAATAATTATTTGTTATGTTAACCCTCCTTGTATCATTAAAAACAAATCTTGGCATGTAGTAAGGATTTCTATATGTCTGGTGACATGGCAAAGAAGTTATTGAAGTAATCCCAATCGAATGGCGACAGATGTTACAGAGTAATTACTCAGAATGTCAAACATATTTGACAAAGTTCCAACACGCGTTCGGAAATGTCATTGAGCAAATCCGGTTAAATGCAAGTCCCAAAAATAAGAAACAATCCTTTACACACAACTAATTTATTGAACTACTCGTTTATTACTCGTTACAAGAGATGTGTACTCTACTGCTGCATCTGGAAGGCTGAGAGAAATTGCTGTGCATGTGTGTGAGATCGCCTTTGTTGAGTTCCTTACGATTCACTAATTTCTAACGTTAAAGTGAGTGAGC
The DNA here is from genome assembly GCA_038406195.1 of Haplosyllis anthogorgicola. Taxonomy (NCBI): domain Eukaryota; kingdom Metazoa; phylum Annelida; class Polychaeta; order Phyllodocida; family Syllidae; genus Haplosyllis; species Haplosyllis anthogorgicola. The sequence continues at coordinate 4,707 of JBCAUI010517979.1, read as the reverse complement.
CAAATTGGAAGAGATTCTGAGATCAATAAGAGACGCATATTACAACTATATAAGGTAGACAAGAATCATAACGTTTACTTGAATAGTCAATGTCTGTGGTTTAGCTTTACGGGGATATATTAGGGGATTTAAGTCATTCACGGTACACTTCAATACAACAGCTGTCGTAGACCCAGGAGACGAGATTCGTTGAAGCTATTGAAACCAAATGAAAATCTGACTCTTTGAGTGTCAATGCACCTTTCATGAAGCCCGTATTGTATAATTGATACATCCAATTTCCTAATATTGTTACTAAGAATCTTTAGCATTCAATTCACAAAAAGTGACATCATGTCGCTTAATCGACAAGTGCCTCTTCCATTCCTGAAATTTGGAAGCAGCTACACTTTAAAATATGTATTAGGACTCTGTCCTGTAAGTTAATTTTGCACCTCAATGAACACAATCCTAAATCTTATTATGCACCATGTCCATCAGAAATCTCTAGCAGGATGTTATCAAGCAGTGTCACAAATACTAGGAAATAGCCTAAGAGCATCTATAGTTACTTGGTACCCAAAGGTCAGTGACCAGATTTGGTACATAGTAAATTCTTGTACCAATTTAAAACTTCGGTGTTTTTAAAATTTGTATGGCCTGTTGTAAGAAAAGAAACTTTCACATTGATTGAAAACTTGCATGTAATATTATTTTTCTAGCTCTTGAAATGGATTTCGTTTTGAGTCAAATGGAATTCCATGCTGTACCTTTGACTCAAACAAAAGAGCCTATTGTTCTCAAAATTAAGAGCCTTAATCAGACATTTCATCCTCTGTATTGTGATCAGAAAATAAAGTGAATTGTACAAAGTAACAATTCCTGCCTTCACTCAGTTGACCGAAAAGACCATAACGTAATAACGGCACTGTGTCTTATCAAGCAACTTGTTACACCAAACTCGACTTCATGAAGTTTTCTCCTTGATTATTGTATGAGTCCATAAAACGGCAAAATAAGACAGTGACATTACCTAACTCCCTGCTCAGGCAAGAATAATGATGCATATTGGGATACTCTAATGAATAAATAGCATAAGGGTATGTGAATGGAGAACAGAGTGGTGCAAAATTGACACATAAAGGACCTTATCTTCCACCATCATGACTGATGTCACATAATGGGAGGATTACACATAGACTGCCACAGTTTACATGAACATTGATGAGATATTTCTACCCAATGGAAAACCACCATTTTTCTTTATCCTTTTTTCTTGTTCATATGTTACATTTAACGACATTCAAATTCTGTCGACAATTTATACATGTATGCCTTTCCTTTTAATTAAAATGATGAGGACCTTGAATGATCATTAATATGCTGCATCGCGCGATGATTAATTTTAAATTGCAAACAATCTAGGTTTTTCTTTCTAATTTCTTTTACCTAATCTACCTAATTTACCAAATTATCCAGACCCGTCAATTGACTCCCTCTATTGCTAACCTTTTGTGTTTGAATTGCAATCAAGTAAAATGTCAAATTCTTGGTCGTTTTTTGGCACAAAAATTTAGGTGGACTAGGTGGAGATTGAAAAAAGTAACAACCCTCAGTAGAAGTTAATATTGGATAAGCAAAACAAATGACAAAGTGTTGAACAAAAACGTCACACGGACTCAAGTACTAGTACAAAAGAAAATTTAGACCACTCAAATATAATAAATACAAATATTTGTAAATAAAGTCCCTACCTATTGCAAATCCAAGGTTTTCAAACCTGAAGGTTTCTGGAGAGAAGCATTTAAACAGTATGTACTGCTTTAAGCGATAGACGTCTACCTCGGCAAGCACGAGTTTGCAGCTGTTCGCCACGATGAACTTGAATGCCGTGATCCTTACACTTTCGGTGTAACTTTAAAACTTTAAATCTATGCAATAGTAAATCTACGAGAGAATATTGACCAATCACAAACTTGTTCTACAATGAAGCTGTGTCTAAATAGATAAATAAAACAGTGAAAATGTGACGGAATCCAGTGAGAAAAATTGAGTCGTACAGAAGAAAATGATGCTCATTTATTACATTCATCTTGGCGTAATTTTTCAAGAGTTTTATGTGAATACTATTGAATTGAACAGGCAAATGCAATGCTAGAGTGTTCTTTCTGGTAAAAAAGCTTCAGACGTAAAGTGCTAGCAAATTTAATCAAATATTCAGAACATGTTTAAATGCCTGATTAGGATCTTTTCAGAACCAAAAATTGGTAGAGTTTATCCTTACTTGGGGGAATATCAATGTTTTTAATTTACAACAGCCTTTTATATGGGATGAGCCAATCAATGAAGATTTGTCTCATTGAAGCCATTCTCACGCCAAGCTGTTTGTAAGCCTGTAAAGGCAAGATTTCATCATTCAGAGTTTGGTTCATGGTGTCATTCCGTAGAATCTAGGTCAACAACAGAGAAAAATACAGAAAAGACTAACCATCTATAATAGACCCAAAATCACTTCATTTTAAACATTTTGCACAAAAGACCCTTTGCATACTTGTCGTAAAAGGGACTCCACCTCAGTTTCTGACTCTTTTCTAAGGGTTTGGTTACATTTCATTCTCTAAGATTATTATTTGGCAGTCTCTATGATTGTAAGAGACATCCACATAGAAATACTTGATGGATGTGAGTGTCAAACCGATTCCATGTCTTTCCAGTTAACAAGAACCAGAAGACATGATTTGTAACAATCATGAAGTGCTATTTTATCTTTCAGATTCCAAAAAGTACGAATTTCATTCTACATTTTGACAAAAGTATCTGTGAAGTATAATTAGAAGTCCCGAATACTTTGCATTGTGTGACATTATTCTCTTCACAAGGGATGAGTCAATTGTAAAGTATTTCATCAAATGGTTGACAACTGACAAATAAACCTACTTTGGCAAAAATTCTGTGATTGAAGATTCAATTAAAAAGAGAAATAAAGGGTAAAATTGTGGCTTAAAGATGAGAAACATGACTTGGAGACTTTCATCTATATTTGAGAACTATGAATCTGAGGAGATAACGTTAAATTTAATTGAAGTGACCACTTTGACACTGTTAGTCAGCGCCTGAAATTTCTGTAAATTTGGGAGCACCAGAGGACAAAAACTCCCTACATTGTGTTGTAAATACACATAAAGGCACAGTATGAAATTCTAATGTTTCATACTCTGCAGTGAAAGGAGAATGAAGTTATCTGCAAATTTAGACCGACTTACTGGACAAAAAGCCTTACTCTGTGCGTGAGAGCCAGTTTCACTGGACGCATGGCTGTCTGTTCACCTGATGCCCTTAACAGCAAACTTTTGGAGAAAATTTCAAAAGTTTTTTGTGTTGTAATTTTTCCACGATGTTGAAGCTTTAACTCAGTTAAATGCAAATTGACTGTTACATTACGGCATAAGTAGCACTAAATTATAAAGAAACCAGGGGAATTAACCAAATTATCTCCACGAGTAATCAAATCTAAACGTCTATTACATTGTTTGTTACCAATAGACATAATTCTGTAGTAAATCTTTTTCAATATAAACAGCTTAGATTTCTTATTCACGATTATGCCAATTTGATAAAATCAAGAACTCTTTTTCTTAGTGTCTGATTTACTTGGCAAGGTGCTTGACAAATATGTCAAATATACACAAATTATCATGAAAAACGTCCAGTACATGGAATTCCTATCAGTTGGGGAACAATGGCGCATCAAAAGCGCAGTGTGAAATTCTTATGTGTTCTCTTTTGTCCTAGACGTTTCGAAATTGATACAAATTCCGTGTACTGAGCCAGCAGATTTGTATCCAAATTTGATATTCAATAACAATCGGAGTCAGCTAAAAGACCTTCAAACGAGCAGAGGCATTGTGCTTAGAATCACTCTGATGTACAAGCTATCACCTTACACAATATAAATTTGGGAGGTAAAACTCGTAAACATCATGTTCTAAAGAGAAATCTCACTGATGACTAGCACAACTTGATTGCAATCAATATTTTTGTTTTGTCACTCACTGAAGCATATTATAGGAAACATCTTTGGAACAAAACAATTAGGAGTGATTCATGGCATGACAATTTCTATTTTTCCAAAAAATGGAAGCTGATGTGCTATAAAAAGCATATATCCATATAGTTTGTAGTATTTTGTACTCCACAATTGTCACATCTGGTGACATTGCTTGAATAAACAAGAGATAGACAGTCAAACGTTTACCAGTGCATTGCTTTTGTAAAACCCCTGTACAGTGATGACACACAACAATGTAATCAGCAGGAACTAGCAATACGTGCCAAGTAGAAATAGGTAACAAAACACATATCATATGTCTGTCCCACACAGATAGGAGAAACACAAAGCAAATGGATAAAAAGCCCCGGGCAAAGCTGTACTAATGAATGCTTGGGGGTGGGGTACCAAATGTTCTACACTTATATCATGGAGTGGCTTTTGCATGACTTTTTGGTAAAATAGTTCATAAAGGGTTAAAATTTAAAATTCATATTGTATTGTATTATATATTTGAATTAGGGCCATAATCTGCTATTTCCATAGTATTTCATAGTATTTTGAATGGAAATAGTATTTCTTTTAGCCAAAGGAGACCATATTCCTGTCCAAAATGGTTCCAGTTGATTTATTATGGTTCCAGCTGGGTGATTTCAGTCACAGGTGATTGATTTGGTGCC
>JBCAUI010517968.1:0-12080 GCA_038406195.1 Haplosyllis anthogorgicola | reverse complement strand
TTGTTCTAAACAGTAAACAATGTTTATTCATGATTACAGGGTTTTTACTGTGAGAGATTGAGAGTTTCTACTGTCTTCGTGCAGTTATTGAGTGAAATAAAGATGTACATCACAAGATTTGACTAGTTTGTTATTCTATTGCACTAAAAACATTCACACGCCTCATACGGTAAAGGACGATCGCGTTACATTAGGTTTGTCCCATCAAACACAAAATGCTTCTGGTCACGTTGTTTATTAATTCAAGTTGTTGAATGGGTCTTAGCAGAAAAGGGCGACGAATAAGACCTTTAAATAAAGTTTACATACATAGACTATATGTTTCCAGTATAAAACTGGATTCAACATACTGATTGCATTTATTACGTGTTTTAACTACATTTCTCTGACCTACAGATTGGCTGATGCATATTTTCAAAATGACATATTATGATCTCTAAATCTCTCAAACTAACATATAATGCCAACTAAAACAAATTATTGCTTATTTTATGAGACAATAAGCATGTGTACCTTAGTTTTGTTCTATTTGTTACAAAATAAATACATTTCATCAGCAATTGGCAAACTATGCCCATACTATGACTAATTCTTGCGTAACACACTTTGGTCATGGTTAGGTTCACTTGGCAGGTGATATTCTAAAAGCAAATCTCTGCTAAGCGGACTTTTAATCGCAACTTTCTGTCTACTGTGTTTCTACTTGTACGACTAGGAACTAAAATAACTTGTCAAATACTTAACATACATCAGAAGTCTAAAGTTATGGCTTCCCTTGTCAGAAGTTTGAACATCCAGGAAAAAATGTAGTAGGCCGCATGATTTTAATCATACATTACGCGTCTTTACGTGAAATGAACTAAATTTTGTAAGATTAATGCAGTTTATCACCTTGGTAACAATCTTATTAAATTTTGAAGAAGTAAATATCAATGCATTAACAATAATCTCAGACTATGTGACATGCAAATGATAATGATAAAATCAATGACTTGCATCGGTTGACTTAGAATCTATTCACCTATCACAGGCCTTCAAAATAAGAAACATTAAGTTGGTATTTTATGTGAGAAATAAACCCTTTTCAAACAGTCAAATAAACATTCACAAATGAGAAGTAACGTTGCAAATGCCAGTCCTATCCCGCTTACGAGAAACAACGATGAAAGTGATCTGAGAGAAACCGGGCTAGCAATTGTCTTGTTTATTTGACGTTCAATCGCACATGATTCGATGGCCCAATATCTGTCCCTCCAATGTTTCAACAGACCCGCTGTTTCCATTTTCCGAATCCTGAAAATAGCGCATAAAAATCAGTCCGTTAACAAAGTAGGTGTCATGAGCAATAAAAGCATTATTATTCACACTGGGACTAAACTATCTACCTTCGTCAGGAATTTATATGGTTATTTTTTTGGGTGAAGTTCTAGTTACCAGTTTTGGAGTGCATGCAGAATGTTACAGACCCCAGAGACATTACAGAAGCAATAGTCTAGAAGCTTTTACCAAAACGAAAAGCACGTTTTGAAATTCTATCAAACCAAATGTATACTAAATCCTGAGTTGAACTATGATGTCCATTGCAGTTTAGCATGCACTTACGAAAAGTGCACCTTGTGACATTAAGATGGATGAGTTATTAACGCATTATCCTTGTGCAACTGCATTTCATGTTATTTTGTTATTCTGGGATGTCATCACGAATCTTGAGCTGCCCCAATAATGTGTAAAATATCAATAGCTTTGTTGCGTTTGTCCAGAAACATGTGTCTGTCTTGTCTGTTCAAAATTTTTTTAGTTCTTCCGTTTTTTATGTATGATAAGTTAAATAACATTTAACTGTTGTATAAATTGAATTTCATTTATGGCCAGTTATTCGAGATATATCTTTAACATCAAGCAATAACTTTTACTCTGGTGGCGTCAAGCAATAGCACTGTGATAGGAGGGAATGAGATGAAGAAAGTGATTGAAGATTTTTGAATTTATTTTACTGAAACAATTTGTCTCATTAGGCTGGTCTACTATTTAATTATGGACCTGAAATTAGTTTCTCATTTAAGCGTGAATATAATTCACCAAACTAATATTTTTAGCAAAATGAATGCGAAAACCTCTAACATTTGATGGACGCTGTGCAAGATTTCTACTTTAACTCACAGTGTATCAATGCGGTTCTTGTATGGGGAGTGTTTAGGAAGAGCCAAACCAAATCCACTCGAGAAAAATAATTCGGGAAGGAGAACCATATCACAGTACACTCTCATACGTATTCTATTCTGAAACAAATCCCATAGAGAAGTTAAAATGCATCAGAATGACTTTCATTTGTTAGCAAATGTCAATTAGGACAGGTGATTGTACTCTAGGATTATGCTATCATATTTAACAAATTAGGCAAATTAGACAATGTACAAATCAAGCAAAATCTCTATTACTTCGTTACTTGTTTTGTCATCAATTAAGGTATATTTGTCTGGATACTTGTAAACTTTGTCGACGCCTTCCCAACTGTCTTGTATGTACGACTGGTCTCTGATTGTTTTCTGCCACAAATCTTGATACACCGTACCCGGACCAGAAGCCTAAATTCAAACAGTCAGCACTATATTTAAGAACACTTTGAACCAGGCCAATCAAGGCTGGTTTATTAGTATTACACCTGGGAAAATTAGAATCTAGCTTCTTGTTCTTCTTGGATATTTTTTAATTTGACAATACACAATAGTTTGAAACACTTCCAGGCAAAGGAATTACTTATTGTACTGTGGATGCGTATTAAAAGAAAATATGAATTCTATTTTAAAATTATTTGTTCTAACTTGGCAAAATTTCCTTCCCTTGAGCAAATATAATTCAAGAGCATTTGGGAACAAAAGAATGCCACGCTGTTCGCTGTTTTTACATGGTATGTTAACCCTTTAATATTACTATTGATAATAATTTTCTTGTTTCCTGAGCTGTTTCAAGTACGAAAAACTACACATCTGCAGGTGCTATTTAGAATATTTCTTCCCTTTGTGATTACATCGTACAATGATCATCCCACCTCTAAAAGAGTGGTGTGGCTAGTATCCTTCCTTACAAGCATTTGATACTGGGGACTATCAGCCAATCCTCTTAGGTCGGTAAACGGTAAACGGTAAGATTTGACTGTCAGTGTAGCCACCAGCTGACTGCTGTAGATAGCGCCAACAACAAAGAATCCAATAAACACAAATGTAAGGACAACTCGAGCTGAATAGACTGCATTAAGTGCACCCTGATCTACAAAGGAATATAAAGGCAAAAGGCTTTTGTTGTTTGTCTCAAATAAAATAAATTTACGTTGTGTTTGTGTTCTCAAGGAAAGAACCGCGTGAAACCGCACTCTTTCATATCTTCCAGATAAAACGGCGTGTCTCAGGTGTGTTGAAAAAGCAAAAGCCAAATGTCTTTTGTAGGATTAATGGATGAACCAAACTGCATCATATAATCATTACATCATCATTGCAAGGGTACGAACGGTGTGTTATGTTTTTCATTGAAACTCTTATTTCTATTCTGTATTATGCTTAGCAAAATGCTAAATATGTAAACCAAAATTATGATATTGTATTTTTCTTTGGTACTAGATTCTTCAATAATGTCGATATAGCACAATTGATTCATTTACAGATCATGAAATTACTATCAAATGTTTAGCACCCCACAACAATTGAATTGAATGAGCTTAGTATGAAATTCAATTGTTGCGGGGCGCTAAACTTTTAATAGTAATTTTATGATCTGATTTAAAACTTGTCATTTCGGCCTTTTTTACAGCGAGTAACGCTCACCGTACTGAACTCAAAGAGATTAAGTCTCTTACTTTGATGCAAAAGAGAGGCATAGGTTATCATGCTGGCTTCCATTAACGATAAATTCTTTCTCTTGTTGACATCAGAAACATAAGTCATCCAAATGACAAAGGCAGAGATAATTACAGTGAGGATAATGATCAACCAAACCTACAGAAAAAAACAGATGGAAAGATGCACACAAAGGTTATAACCTTCACAGTTAGTATAAAAGGAAATTACCACGGTGTCTTGTACTCGTGCACTTTAGTCTTAAAATGGCTGTTCATGGCACTTCATTTCGTGAACAATAAGTGCTTCTTTCCGAGTGCAAAATACAAAATAAAATTCTATTGGTACCAAATGTGACTTACTAGTGTAAAGTTAACAAGAGGCTGCAATATTTCATTAGCCCTGATCTTCCTATCAATTTGCAATCGTACAGAACAAAAGAGCGAACACAAAAATTTCACGCCGAGTTTTTGATGTGCTATTGTTCTGAAACTGGAATTTCATCCTCTGGTGTCGACGAGTTGTTTTAAAAGATTAAAAGTTCACCGTGTTCAAGAACCGATATCAGACAAACAACTCTGTCAAAATAAACAGAGAGAAAACTGACTTACCTGCCATTGAAATACATGAAAAACGTATGATTCCTCGTTGCCTTTTAATCTGATCAAAATAGATGATGGCTCAATCCAAAAAGGATAGCTAAATATAACAGATTTAATAATTATTACTTCGTTTTATAGTGACAGAAGTAGGATAGTGTTTAGAAGGACGATATATTTGAAAGGTCAGAATGGATATTGGTAATGACTCATGAAATGTATACATGTAATGTTACTCTCCAGGATCATACAAGATTGAGAAAGAAACCAAACGAAGACAAAAAATTAACCAATGAAATTGATTAATACCTGAAATCAATGATTTCTTGTCTCTGTGAAGTTATTGTTAGTCCTGTTGCAACTATATCCACATTCTAAGAAGCAAGTTAGTATACATGTTACATGAAAGTCATATTACTCGTGTAAATAGTAGAGGTTTTTGAACAGTCCCATTTATCGTATTAAATGTACGTTCTGTTCATCAGTGTATAGATCCGCCACTGGAGCATCAGCTCCCGTGGTATTGTATTGTTATCTTTGCCACTATGTGTCAGCACTAGTAGCATGCGCTGTGTTCTACCAATAGTAGCTCAGCTTAACTGAGATGCTCAAGCACCTGAGTGACGACCAATGGGCGCCTCACTTATCTTCATATAAAACCCAATGTAACAGGGTTAGTTATGTTCAGAATTCCAGATTTTACTACAACTACATTTACTACTATGTTATGCTGATTCATGTCATTTGTATTTATTGGACTTAGAATATTTTGTACAACTTGAACTATTGATCTTACATGTGCAACTGAAACATAAGGAAGCAAGTAATAAAAGGACATTGCATTCAAAGGAAACTTCATTGGACACTCTTGTTGTACTTACTTGCATTAAATGTCAATAGTAGCATAGAGTAAATCAACCAGTTTGGGACAACAGTGTCCTTACTGATGTAAGGCCCTTGTAATCCAAAGACTCACATAATAGCCAAGCGAAGTAAACCTTTTACCCCAGCAACATGCATGCACCACTCGGAGTTACCCAGTGCAGCTACCAGCAAACTGTACAAGGAACTCATCAGAAATTTGGTGGAGAATCTGGGCAAATACCAAGGATTCAGTAAGGAATGAGAAAACAGAGGTCAATGAGAGTAGCCTTTAATTAAATCACTCTCAAGTTGTACTAATGTTTAAAGAGATCCAACTCTGCCAAAACATCAACAAACAATGGCTATTCCAGAGAAAACTCATTGAATTCCACTAAAATTCACAAGTTACATGCAAATTCTACTGATTACAATGAAAATTTGACCAATTCACGTGGAAAGATGAGCTGATCAGCCCCAGAAGTAGACCAGTGAGAAGGCTACTGGAGAGGCAAGCTATCTCAACCGGGAGCCAATATCCCCAACCCCATGGGAGAAACACCCCAGTTACTCATGTGAGCAGAGTTCCAGACATGTGGTGAACACAACAGAGGCCATCCCAGAAGTTCACCATGAGCAGCAGTTGAGCAAACATTCCAGATTTGCTCAAGCAGCAGCATCAGTACCCAAGCTGATAAACCAGGTGAGAGTGTAAACAACTTGCCCCCAGGCACAATGCAGCTGACATCAGCAGATGAATAGGCCACGATGTGCCACATTCCACAGACAATAGACAGCAGATGCATCAACAAACAAGCTCCTGCAGCAGAAGCAGTAACTGACACACCTGCATCAATAGCCATCAAAGACAATAGCCAGGCACTTGGCAGCAAAGTGTAAATAACCTGATTGTTCTACAAACACTTAAGGATAGGGTAAGTGAATAGCTTTGCATATCTTTTGATTTCAACCACAGCCTATTCCCTTTTATCTCTATTGTGTTTGTATGTGCTAATTTTGTTGCAGAAAGTGATCAAGGGTATTAATTTCAAAAGTTAACATAATTGCATCATACATTATGCATCAATAATACATGTAATAATGTAATCATTTCCTTGTGTAACTTGAAAGCCTTAGTAGTGTACAACCAAAACAAATTCAATTTAAACTTAAAAGTAATAAAGTGGAAGTTGTTAAAAGTGTGCAAACAGGGTCAGTCTTCAAGCTAGCATAGGGAATTTGTAAAATTTCAATTGCAGGAAGAGATGATGGCAAAAACTTGCCAGTTTCATGAAGGAAGCAGCTTAATTTACTTGTTTCAATTGAATTTGATTGTTTTACATGCATTACTAATGGAATCCAGCAAAAATTTGCTAGATTCTTAAGCTTTTGTAGAGGATTTTCAGGTTAGGTATCACATTTACCTGGAAACCCTTGTATCTCAATGGAATCAAGGAGAAAACTCGCTGGATTCCCAAAAATAGTGTTCAAAAATGAAAGCTACAGGCAGATCAGACAGAAAAACAAGGTCAAGAATTTCAGAAACTGTAATATATGACAATCCAGATCAGGAGACCAAAAAGCAGAGAGCATGAGCCAAGTTACTTGAGAAGCAGGAATGCCAATCCAGGATGAACCCCACAGTTCAACTTGGAAAGGATCCACTACCATGAGGACATGGCAGTCAGCAAGGAGCCCCCACTCCTACATCACCACTGCCCTCAGGTGGAAAGCTGGGACCCCAGTACTCAGGCACATCACAACCTGCAGGTGAGCAGCAAGGGACATCCATGCCCACATTTCCACCTCATCCAGTGCCCACAGCAGGTACTTCATCTGGAGCCACTACCAGTGCTCCACAGTCTCCACATCACAGTCCAAACAACATTGGGACTGGTTCACCAGAGATAGTTGACCCAAACAGCCAAGCATTCACATCCAGTGATATTGAATGAGATCCAAAAGTATCAGATGCAGACTTGGTCAATGCAGATGGACCACTGCCAAATTGGTATCTACAGGATGAAAGACAACCATCTGTTACTCCACCGAGCAGCCCAGAACCTAATCACCAGTCATTCACTACAAGGACAGGTGTAACACAATCAACTGTCCCAAACTATTACATACCCACTGGGGAAAATACACGGATCAGCCAGATTTGCAACCTGGAGCCAATCATCTTGGATTCAACAGAGCAAATTGCACATAGGCTAAAGATCCCATACCTTCACAACAAGTTCAACACAGAGTGGTTTGCGATTGACAAACCTTCGGGTGACTTATTTGCCCTACACAAGAATGACACTGAGAAGATGCATGTAACATGCCCCATTGAACCCATATATTACCCAAAACTGAATGTACTCTACAGCAAGAGTACAACAGAAGGAAAGCTGAATACAAGGAGAAGATGAGGGGACAGCCAGAGCCAGACTTCAGGTCAGACATCATGCCTACAAACCCTCTAGCTCCAAAAACCTACACTCACCTAGGGCTACCATCTGATCCAAATCAGTTGGAGCAGCTCTTCAATGAGAGGGCACACCATGTAATAGCCTTCATGAAGGTACTCAAGTATGCAGAATGCATCTGCAAGGTGGATGGCAAGTGTGAAAGCTACCACAGAGAGAAGATAGCATCCACATCAGACATCCTTGATAAGAAAAGCAAAGACTTGGATGGCATCATCAAGGCAGAGCAAAAAGCAAGGAAGAAGAAGAAACTTCCAGTAGCCACTGTCCCAAGCTATTTCCCAGATGACAAGTTGTTGCAGGATGGAAATGTCCAATTCATCACAGGTGTCATCATGGGTGAACTATCCAACTGCATCGAGAAGCTGAAAAATCCAGCTATGTTTGCAGTGCCAAAGTATGTAAAACCATTCAACCCAAGCCACGATGCAGATGGTGATTCATTGACATTCTCCCAAGCAGAGGCATGGTTAGATGAATCCATGAGAGAAGACACAATGACGCACCCTACTCCAGGTCAACAGAGTAGAAGGCCCAGGTCAAACCCTCCATCCTTGGGATCCCCACAACTCTTCAGCAACCCAAGTAGTGCAGATGCATCGCCTGCAAGTCAACCAACAACTGCTCAAGGGTTACCTAAACCAATTCCACTACAACATCAAAACAACGGTGTAAACCACTTGAATGACCAAGCCAGGTCTAGGAGTGCAACCCCAACCAGCACTTGCACACCATCCAACACTTCACAACACCAAGGACAGCAGTTTGGTACAAGTAATGGTTCTCAGCAGTCCAACAATTCTGCAGTGAATAATGAGTACAATATGGGAGAGCCAGTATGTAACAAGTGTGGACAGGAATGCCACTCCAGGAGGTACTGCAGGAACCAAGTATTCTGTAATTGGAACCACAAGAAGAGCCACATAGAAGCTTTCTGCTATACCAAGCCAGAGAACCTACCACACAACAGGCAGGTAAAATGACAAAACTCTTGACCAAATGGGAAAACCAGTGAAAATTCACCTGATTCCCAAGGCAGGGTACATCAGCAACCAACATATGATGGTAACCATAGAGAAAATGGCAAATATTCCCAAAACTTGACTGCAAATGCACAGCCACGTGCAAGTGCCAGTAGCTTGGGCAAATACTCCCAAAATTCACATGGGAATACAGCACAATATCAATCTCAAGGAGCAGCCTACCCTCCAGCTCCATCACCAGCCAGGACTGGTAGATCAACACCCAGCCAACATGGTTATGACCAAGCTCCAAACAATGCAGGCTACCAACAACCCTTCAATCAACAAGGATACCAACAACAGCCTAGCAACAATGGGTACCATTCACCACAAAATAACCAGGGTTATCAGCAGGTGCCATATCAGCAACAGCACCAACAACAGCATGAACAACCCTCACAACAACAAGGCTATGACCCTAACCAGAAATATGCAGGTTACCAGGAGCAACAACCTGAACAAGGGTACCAGCAGCCACCAAATCAGCAGCAATCTTATACTGCATCACAACAAGGGTTTAGATAACCCCCACCAGTGCAACACTTCACAAATCCACCACCAGGTTTCGTCTCATCTCCAGCCAGGACAGCTGAAACAAATGATACTGTAACTACAATACTGTCAAACTTACAGCAAATGAACAATGAACTGCTTCACAGACAGTTTGATGCTCAGAATATGACATCAACCAGCTTGAACAGCCACCAAGAAGCTATGAATGCACTTGCCAGAGCAATGGACAGTTGAGCATATGACAGCACGTTCTCATCTATACCTGTTTATAATGGTGAAGACGAGACAAAGTGTGATGACTGGGTGGACAGACTGAAGACAGCATGCGAACAAAGTGGACAATCCTTTATCAAAGAAGTCCATAACAAGGCAGGGCCCACAATAAGAGGTTTCCTGAAGCAGCTATCACCTGACCAAACTCCAGATGCACTAGCAGCAGTATTGATAAAGGAATTCTCTGACATACCCATGCAGATACATGCATTGAAGAGGCTAGGTAAATTATACTAAAAGCAGGGTGAGAAGCTGATCCACTACATTAACTATGCCAGGATACACAAGAAGGCAAGAGGTCTGACAGAAAAACAGCAGACTCAGAATCCCATCATTGTTGGATATGTCATGTCTCTCAACCACCACATATCCAAAAGAGTCATGCACTCCATCAACAAGTCAGAAAACAAGACCATGACCCTAAGAGAAGTATTCAGAAAGGCACTACAAGTAGAGTCCAACTCCAACCTCTCTAAAAGAGATGCTGATGACACCCAAATCATGGAGGTCAACTATGATGAAGAGGATGTCAAAGTTTATGAGGCCAACATGCAATAGATCTGGACAGTCCCACAACAACTATCATTGCAATTCCAGAGGCAACTACCATAATAATGGTAAGAGGTGACAACAGAGGTAATTACCACAATAACGGAAACCACAACAACTACAACAGTGGCAACCAAGGTAACTACAACAACAATGGCAACAGGGGAGGCTATAACAACTACAACAACAGAGGAGGATACCACAATAAGGAAATGAAGTTGGAAAGTTGAACATAGACTTCTCCACATCTGTTGAGGCCAACATCAATCTCATCAATGATGTCTTGAGAAACCTAAATAAAGCAAAAGAAGCTAGAGCAAACAAAGCTAGCAGCAGACAAAATAATGGTCAAACCACTGGAGGACAACCCCAAAAACAAGGTGGACCAGTCAAAAGAAGCAGGTCAAACCAAACAGTTGAGGAAGCCATACCTATCCATGAGATACAAACCATGTCCAAAATATCTGGTCACACTGTGGAAGAAATATATGCAGAAACCAGTAATGTCATCCAACAGCATCAAGCACAACAAGATGCTGAAGGACAGAATCAGGATTGACTACCCACAAAGTACAATTCAGAGTTTTACTACACTGATGTTGGCAAAACTTCACATTTCATAGAATAGGTAACTATACCAGATGACTCAGAAGGTTTGAAAATAGGAACAGTATTCCCACTTAATATTGGCAAAAGAAACATTTTTACTCTTTTGGACACAGAAGCAGGCAGGAGCTGTATGAGTCAAAGCATGTTCAAATCATTAGGACTTCAGTATCTACAGGGAGTCACAGTTCCAAACGTCACAACAGCAACAGGATCCAACATGCATGAATTAGACATCACAGTAATGAACTTAAAATGAAAATAAATGAACACTCCTTCAAACAACAATTTTAGTAACTTGACACCAGTGTAGAGAGATCATATTGGGAAGAGATTTCACAATATCCAACTATATTGGAATCTCATGGACAAGGAACAGAACCAAGAAACTAACCATGGACAATGAACTTGTTATGGAACCCAGAGAATCTCCAGATGGACAATCTCTTGCTCTCAAATGATGTATCACAATACCACCATGCAACATAGCAGTGGCAGAAGTTGAAGTGGATGGAGAAGTGAAAGATTTCATGGAGACCATTCCAAACTACATGATACTTGAAGAAAATCCCAACCTATGGTGCACACCACTCACATTGCAGAACAATGACAACAGTAAACCAGGCACCATACCATTTTTCTTCATCAACTTCAGTTCATCTGATCAAATCTACTTACCACAGGACAAAGTTGTCACATTCACTAAAGAAACTATGGAAGAAGCACAAGTGAATGAAATTGAGATATTCACTGAAAAGGAAGATGAACTCATATGCAGAAATTGGATTCCAAAAGGAGGTTTCAAGAACCCACCATTGGTTAAATCTGATTTTCTCACATCCCCTGGAGACATCAGCATCCAGAGGAAAGTGAAGTTACAGGACCAGCCTGTATCAGAAGAAGCTAAGAAGAAACTGGATGAGCTTTGTGACCAGTACTTAGAAGCTTTTTCAAAGAACAACAAAGACATCAGTCAGACTGACATCATCACCATGCACATTGACATGGGAGACAGTCCACCAGTATGTCAAAAACCATACACACTACCACTGAAGCACTATAACTGGGTACAAAATGAAATAGAGACACTTGAACATGCAGGAGTCATTACCCACAGTGTTTCACCATGGGCCAGCCCAGTGATTGTGGTACCAAAGAAGATTGTGGCACCAGATGAACCTCTAAAATAGCCATGTTTTAAGAGGCTTTGACTTTGCCATGGGATACCTAGACAACATCATTATCTTCAGCAGGACAGAAAAGGAGCATTTTCAATACATTGAGAAGATTTTCAAAGTCCTCATAGCTGCAGGTTTGAAGCTAAAATGTTCAAAATGTGATTTCTTCAAGAAA
>JBCAUI010517957.1:0-12081 GCA_038406195.1 Haplosyllis anthogorgicola | reverse complement strand
GGAATTTGTATCAGTTTGGGAACAATGGCGCATCAAAAGCACAGCGTGAAATTCTTATGTCCTCTCTTTTGTTCTACACGTTTCGAAACTGATACAAATTCCGTGTACTGCTCGACCATCACACAAAAATCGTATCAATTGTGTACAGAGAGATTAAGGAAGGGAGTAGATAAGTGGTCACATATTCGTCTTACGCTTTCAAATCATGAAACTCCCATCAGTTTGGAACAATAGCGCATCAAAAGCATAGTGTGGAATTCTGTTGTTTCCTCTTTTGTTCTTACTTTTCCAAATTGATAGGAATTACAGGATTTGAACTTTTTACGAGGAATTTTCCTGCACTGCTATTACATCAAGCAGAAAAAATATTAAACTACTTCCCAACCCTAACCAATTTTATTGTTAACAGCGGTTCAATTAAAATCTTTGAAAACAATTGACTGCTGGATTCCAGATGAATAAAGATGATGTAAGTTGAATGGTACTTTTCGGAAACTCATTCTGTCAGGGTATTGTTTTATTACAGAGTTATGTTGATTTACACAAAACCTTCTTTGGATTCGAAAATGAAAATCCGAAAAAAGCTATTTGTCAAGATAATTATTTTTCTATTGACAAGCTTAACCTATTTTGACGAAGACAAAAAAGTAGGTAGGGCGGAAATGTCTGAAAAATGGAAAGTGACTGATAATTCTATTAATCTTTCTCTGGGCCGATAAATAATGCAAGAGGAAAATGTATCACAAAGTGCAAACAATCTTCAGAAGTTGCTTTGTGTTTCGTTTTATTGGGCTGTCTTCAGTCAGAATAAATTATGTAGTATTTAAGATATTTGTTCAATGTATTCTTTATCACAATCGGTGCAGTTTCTATCTCAATGACTGATTATTTCCCGCCCATTGCAAACTATAACCAAGACAATTGGAAAATGATTAAAATTAAGTGGCGTCTTTTATGTAGTTTATTCCCTATATAAATAATAATGACAAAATACATGTACGGTTCCCTATTTTTTCACAATTAATACAAATTTTGTTTATCGCTCATAAGGCAGTTACACAGAGAAAACATTCGAGGAATATTTGCTCCTTCAGTCCAGTAGTTATTATATCTAATAAGAAGAACAAAAGCCAACAACTGGGGGGGGGGCGGATCCACTATTACTTGTTGGATGGAACGCCAGGGCGTTTTCAAGCCGTTAGAGGGGGACGCCCTTTAATTTAAATTTAACAGAGGACAAAATCTGAGCTGTTGGAGGCCCCCTCCCTTTAGATCCAGCAATGACGTAAAAAGCTGAATATTTAAATGTGACTAATAGTCATTCACCATACTGAGTTCTGATATTTCTCATAGTACTCCTTGGCACTGCAGTCTGGCAGATCTCCGGGCAAAGTCTCGTGAAAATTACTGTAATTAATCTCCTGCTTCCCGGTCTCATTCCTCGTGGTTTGCATATAACTGAGAGTCTGCCCCCATAGTACCTCGCACGGCAAATACGAAGTTCTTATTTGTGTCGTCATCCCAGAAGATTCAATACAACCTTCTAAGACCACAATTATCTCAAAGTCCTCCGCCAGTAATTGTTCTGCGGACGTATTCCACAGTGGGCTGTTTTCATCAATATGATGCACAATTCTTATGGGCCACGCCAGAAAAATAAACTGGTCGTGATCCTCACATTCGGTTTTTATTTCCATGTGATGCTGATGGAATGGAATAACCTCTCCTTCTTTTGTGACTTTCTTCTTAACAAACATTGCATGCAGAGTTGCACCTGAAAGATTAAGAGAGAATTAGGTACATGTATATAATTCAGCCGATTGCAAAGCTTAATTAAGCGTCTTTACAACTTGTACAAGAGAAAGTACTCAAAGGAAATAAATTTCGGTGAAGTAGGGATCTACAACGTTGTTAAGGCCAATTGTGGTAATCTAAATTAACTGGCAATATTACGTTTCGGGTAAATGAGTGTTCTCTAAAGTAAGCTGTGTAAAGTTTGTTAAATAATGTGGATATATAAGTTAACGAACAGTTATTTTGGTAAGGCTGTCGTTAGCGCGTTTCCAATGTTAAAAATTGTACTTTGCTTCACAGCTTGTGGGACGGTTGTTTACGCTAAACATTGGCGGATCTAGGGGGGGTGGCACGCGCCGGCGCTGCGCGGCCCAAATTTTCTTCGTTTTCATGCACTTTCCACTAAATTTCGGGCGAAAATAAGGGTGGCACCCCCCCAACGAGCCGGGCGCCCGCCAACGGGAAATCCTGGATCCGCCCCTGCTAAAACTGTGTGTTGGCTAGTCGAAAATATTGGCTGTGATATGAAGGTCGCTTGAAATCAATGTTCAATTCAGTAGGGAACGAAGTGTAGCTTATATTTATCGCCCTGTTTTGCCCATTTCGTACTTCTACAGAGGTTGGTCTATCATTATTATTAAAATCCGAAAATGCCCCTACAATTAGTCATGTAGAATAACATTTCCTGCTTGACGACTACTTGAACTCACCAATTAGTTGTGAGGATCTCATGTCGGCCACCCTGAATATGAGACAGTATTCTCCGTCCCGCTTACAGATCACCGCGTTCTTACTGAACATGATCGTCTCCGCTCGGTGCTTCGGCTTGGCTAATTTTGCGAAGATAATGCCTGCCATGACACATCTACAATTTACATTATTTAAACTTAATTAAATATACTGTAAATTTTCGATAAGAAAAGTTTTAGGTTGTTCGAAGTGTTTGTTATCACGGGTGATTTTTATGACTCAAATTTTGTGATGGTTTGCTGAACTAGAATACTGAAGAATAGGTATTTTTCGCCGCACCACAAGTGTGGCAGCACTAAATAGGCAATAAATACAAAATACACATCGTTCCCTGCTGGTTTTTATTGGCGTCTTTTACACAACATGAAAATATTTAGAATTAAACAAGTAGATAAAATATTGTATACAATAAGAGTGAATACTGAGGGCAATACTGACTGAACAATGACACCAAATATGGACTGCAACATAAAGAGAGCGAGGGTTGGAGGACAGTACGTTGTCATGGCTCTCGTTCCGTAACCTAAACAAAAACGTAAACTTAAATGAAACCAACGAAATATTAAAAATAGGAAAAAACCCGGGAATAATAACAATGAGAAGTACACAAAAATGGGAAAAGAACTTTAACCTTATGGGAGCTCCCTTTTATCCCCCTATGTACAATTTTTGTGTAATGATAAATATACAATAAGGGTAACAACACTGGACAGTACTGTACTACATTGTAGATACAAAAGTGAATTAATGTATTTCTTGTTATCTTTCTCAGATAACAAATCAAACGAGAATTATCCTGGCGGCTAAAGAGTCTATCGCTGGAAGAGCGAACAAGTTTGAACAGAGTTCCCAGCCATGTACCCTGACCTTTCCCATCTAACAGGTTCCCGGTGCTTTTTTTGAGCTCATGGACGTTTTAGGTTACCCATCAAAGGAGTCTACCGACGCAAGCGCGTTAGACTAATAATAAAATGCAATGCTGAGCTCATATTAAAAACCAAGAAAACATTAATGGGAACATTAATTTAAGGGAACATCAATTTAATATTTTACCTATAGTATGTTGAGTTTCTATTGAGAACAGCAGTGCACTGAAGAAACCATCTACGTTGTCAACGCATTTGAATTCTGACGAGCCATCCAAGTCTCCATGAACGTAGCCTATCAGTAGCCATACAGCTGGAATGAAAATACTCATTGAATTGTGTTTATTGTGTATAAGGGGCATCTTTTAACAGTAGGGAACGACGTTTGTGCTGTTAAGCGTTTTTTATAGCTAAAATTATGCGATGGTGTGCTGATTCCTACACAACTGTGGCAACACATTACGGGCAATAAACGCTTAAAAGAATTCGTTCCATATTGACTGCACCGGATAAGTTATGGCTGCTGATTTCCATTTGATTTCATGAACAACATTCAAGTGATAGGGAAATGTGCATTTGTATTGTTTTAAATTAAAGAACAATAACTGAACATTTCATCTCTTTAATTGGTTTCTAAATTAAATCCTATATCAGAACTCATTAATTTAATTACCCGCAAAGGCCAGCCAACTGAATATAAAAGCAAGACAGAAGAGAAACAAGACCCATCTCCACTGCATGTCTAGCACTGTGGTGAAAATGTCTAACATGAACTTCTTATTTCTAGTCTTGATATTTTTCAGAGCAATATTTGGAGTCCCATCTTTCATTACCAATCTGCCAGTTTTCCTCTTTGCAAAGAGTCGTCCCCTTCTAGCCACATCCAGAAGAGTCTTGGACATCTGTCCGACAGATCCCCGGACAGTCTCAACGGCATACTTATTGTCCGTTATGTCTTGGCCGTCTGATATCTGAGATAGCACATCCGGCTTAGAAGTTATATCAGTTATGGAGAGATGCGGTTTTTGATACAAGTGGTGATCGCTCCCTGCTGTGTTGTAAGAATTGAGAGATAAAATATCATCTGCACCACTATCGTTAACGTTATAAGAATGAGTTCCTGACACAAGACGAACTCTTGGTTTTAATTGAGCAAATTTTGAGGTTGAATGTAAAGAACTTCGCCGCCTATCTTGCAGGCGAAGTCTGTTCTGAGAATTAAAGAGATCCTTTATGTGGGGCTGGCTGCCATGCATTGACGAACCCCTATTCGGCCATGAAAATTTTTCAATTTCCTGGCGTGCCGAGACAGCAGGCGAAGCAGGTATATGCTCTGTACTAACATTGCCATAGTTTATGACTGTAAACAACTTGGATGGTCTTCGCTGCACAGCATGAAAAGGCTGGTCCAGTTCATTAACAACAGACAAGGTCGTATCTCCATGAGGAGGATCTTCTCTCAGTGGTGTCTTTGCAGATTCAATGTCAAAAGAAACCCTTTCATGAGGATGATGCCTATTCGCCTTGTCAATGTCAACTGTCAAATTAGGCTTTGGTTTTCGAGGCACAGGCTCCATGTTTTGAAAGACAGATTCTATATTGGCCAAGTAAAAATCACCCTTGCTAATATCGGGTGATTTTGAGACGGTAAACCGCCCTTTCTTGATAGTTGTTGGTTCTGAGAGATTGTTTGGTTTAAGCAGCGGAGAAGTTTCGTCTTGGTCCGCCGCCATGTTGTAGGAATGAGATCTTTGGACACCATCAATATCATTATCTTTTGCTTGAGTTGTCGGCAACTTTTTATCATTGTGGTTTTTTTCTCTGTCCCGTAATTGTTCTGTTTCAAGGTCGCCGTTTGACAGATCACTTCCACTTTCCTCTTCAATGGATATGAAAGGAATGCTTGATGCTTTTGTATCCATGCTGCCCATTGATCTTGACCTGACATGAAAACGAAACTGTGGTTAGATTTCAACAGAGTGATGTTGCCCATGTAAGAAAGTTTTACACAGACGAAAGCTTAATGTGCACATGATGCAAAACACCTAGTTTGGGGGGGGGGGGGAATAGATGAAAGACACAGCATGAAGTTAGATTGTCGTAAATTGAAGTCAATTTCGAAAGTTGGTTCGATCTAATTTTCTCAATGCTTCATTAGCATTAGGAACAATACAAATTCACTATCCCTGTGAAAGATACCACGTCGTAAAATTCTATTATTTTGCATTATGCTGAGATTGTTCTGCAAGATAACTCAAAATCCTCATTATTTTTGTGTAAGGCTTTATTAGAGGTCTTTTACCATGTTGCTTCTCTACACGTGAAATTACACGGCACCATAAACTCATATCTTATCGTGTCACACACCGTGTTTTCCTTGTTTCTGAGATAAGCTACAATTAAGTTATTCTCTTACTTTTCATTAGTTGACTGTTGACTTCATGTTGAATCCTATCTCAAAAATGACAGTTGACTTGGTCATGATACGTGTTTTTTGTCCCTTAGACGGAAAGAATTACTCTATTTCTTGTTTGTCTGATGATTCATGTAACACAAATGCACAAAACACTTGAAACGTTTACCTTTTAGGAACTATATGTCAGCAACGCTTTTGAAGTGTGGTTTATGTCCAGCCTTTATCTACACAAAACAAATAGTGGAGTGGTTTATGTAAAGATAAGAGTGCTCTTTTTTGTTAAGGTTTCGATGTTCGTACATGTGATAACGTTCAACATGAGGTTCATTGCAGGAAATTAGCGCATAAAATTGGTTTTGCTTTTGTCATATCAAGAAATTCAAGAAACGTTTACAGTACACAGAAATCGTACCATTTTGGAAACGAAGAAAACAAAGGAGAGAACGAAGGAATTTCACGCTGTGCTTTTGATGCGCTATTGTTAAACTTCTGCTACGAATTTCGTGTACTGGCCCTGCGTATGACCAGATTGGTGGCCTTACACTCTAGGATTTTCTAAATTCGTATCTAGCCTTATTTTATCTAATTTGTCTGATTAGATAGGATAAAAATGTACCAAAATATACCACTCTTTGATATGAAATTGTGTTCGGTGCCCGTCAATTAAACCATTTCCGTTATGACAACCATATTACACTGTTTGAATGTATTGAATCTATGTATCCTTGTCAAACCCAGCACATTTCAATTCTATCTAATTAGGCAGATTAGACAAATTAGACAAAATAAGGCCGGGTACGAATTAAGAAAAACCTAATGACTCCACAGTCTAAATTTCTAATGAAATTTCCTGTGCTGTAATAGTTCTAAAATGAACTTCGATCTTTGTGTATTTTATGACGCAAGCTTGTCACGGAAATTTTATTTTATAAACAAATGACCTTTTATCTGTCTCATCTACACAACTTGATCGAAGATAAAAATCTAATTGCTTCTGATGCAATTTGTGTCTTCTTTGTAAATTTGAGGTCAAATATTGGGCTGTGAAAAACTACTTGTCACCGCTTTATGGTCAGCAACAAGTAATGGTCAAGGTTTTGATAAACAAACGGTCTTTGATGTGTTATTGTTAGAGTCTATTTTGAATGAAAGGTTCGTCTATGGAACTGAAGAATTCATGCTAAAAGACTCAGTGTGAAATTTTCAATTTTATTTGAAAAATGAAATTAATTTCAGGAGCCAAACTAACACAAAATAGTCTTTGTTTGGAATTTAAGTTTGAGGAAAATACAAATTCACCGTTGGCTTGTGCACGTTTGTTTGTATGATAAGCTCAACATGATTCCCATTGTCCCATGCAATTACGTTATCACAACACGTACAATTCTAATGAATGATTGGGTATAAAAATGGCTGTGTTATACATATTTACAAGCATTCTACTAGACTATGAAAGAAATGGCGCACTCAGCATTGTAAAATCTATTCTACAACTGACAGGAATAGAAGATAATGGCTGTTTCGGCTTCTAATCATACACGTGTATGCGAGTGCCTTATGGATCACTGTAGTGTACTGGAGAAGTAGGGCTTCCATGGGGGACAAAATCAGTCCCAGTGCCACGCGATGTAATCCCCGCCCCACCCCCGTCCCCACCATACCGGGTCTTCTTGTTAATGTATAACAATTTACGACTCGTTACAACTCATTCATACTGAACAAATCAAGAAATTTCTACCAGTTTTGGACCAATAGCACATCATAAGCACAGCGTGAATTTCTTCTGTTTTTGTTCTGTACGGTTCAAAATTAATAGGAGTTTCTTGTTTTGTTCACTTTGTTTGCTTATGGATTTTGGACGTGGTGATACAGTATACGATGCAGAACATAAATTTCTATCAATTTTATGCAAATGGAGTTGCACGCTGAGATATTCTTCGCCCAAATAGCCTAGCACGAAATTCAATTGTTGTGGGACGTTAAAAATTGATAGTAATTTCATAATCTGTATTTTGGACGATAACCAATGCATTTCTGTGTGAATTGTGTGATCATTTATAATTGGGGTCAAATTCACTGCAATACAAATAATGTGTTATGAATAGCGTCATCCTTCCATCACAAATTGATTATTGTGATGACATATTGGACTTTCCCTACAGTTAACTAATGGAACTTTCTTTTCGGGCGGCACCTGATGGGCCATAAATCCAATGTCTATTTTGTACTCTAATGTTTAGTGACGGGGACAATACAAAATTTACTCCCAGCGGAGCCCCGTGCCCCGTGAAGACCCCTATGGAGAAGAGCGAGCAACCTTTGTGTTTGATGTTTCCTTTGGCACAATCTTTCCTCGAGTACAATGCGCATAATCGATACATAATTGTCACTCACTAACTTAGCATTCTATCCTCATCCAATGATAATGGGTTTGGGAAACGGATTTCATATTATGCCGCGGATAATGGTCCTGAGATTTATTGAATGAAACCTGAAAATGAATGGAATATATTAACGTATTTTTGCAATTGTACACAACCGAAAGCGAAGTTCACATTGGAGTGAATCCAAGGTGAAATTATTACGAGTTTTCCTTATCAGTTTGACTCAGGTCTGCGTGAATACCTATTGAAGCGAACAAGGCTGTTGTTCCCTAACTGATCTAGGAAACTTGGAATGCATGCCTTGTCAAAAAGGAGGAACTGCTCAGGATTTGTTGCTCACTTTGCGAACAATAGAATACCACTGTGTCATTAGCAAGAACAAATTAGATGCTTAAATATTTTGTAAAGACGAAAGTTACTCATTTATGGCCCGTCAGGTGCTGCACCCTAACGCCCAAAAACAAAGCTCCATTAGCTCACTACAGGGGAAGTCCAATATGTCATCGCAATAATCACTTGTGATGGAAGGATGACACTATTCCCAACACATTATTCAAATTGCAAAGAATCCTTCTCCAAACTACTACGGAAGATAAAAGGGGGAGGTTACAGGAAATTATTCTATCATAGCAAGAAATCTAGCTAACGTTACTGAGAGAACCATCAAACTATGTGTATTACTCTGTGTTGAATTTAAAATCTTAAGGGCATTTAGTTTACTCGACATTTGCGTGCCACACCGTCAGATTGGAGTTGTTTTATATTTTGATTTACAATCAGATCAAGAAATTATTACAGAGCCTTTTATAACCTTTTGCGTAGCATTAGCTCAGCGGGAAATTTAATTGCTGATCGGCCTTAAACTTTTGATAGTAATTTCATGACCTGGGCCGGGTATATTTTCCAAATAACTAAATTTCTATCAATTTGGAAACATACAGTACGAAAGAAGGACAAAAGAATTCCATGCTGTGCTTTTGATGTCTCATCGTTCTAAAACTGATAGAAATTTCATGCTTTAATGTTGAGCTTTCCTCGAGGACATAAACGCATCTGGGCTGAAACCTTTTTTCACTTTTACGCAGAAGGCCTGGGTCGAGATTTAAGTCTATGCTATCTGTTTACTTATTTCAGCATGAATCTTTCGCGTAAATAGACAATAATTTCAGGAGCTGCCACAATAGAGAACACCCAATATATTTGTTTTTGAAGGAGCGCGGTTCTAATATCTGTCGCAAATGGAGAATTCCCATTGATGGCCTATGGAGCATGCATAGAGGGCGACATCTTCTAGTGCGAAATCCCCATAGAATGACAAATGTATTGGATGTTTTGTAACGAGTGATTTCTACTATTTCCAAGTCCCACAGATTTTCCTGCGATGCCGTTGTTGTTAGACGATGATCAATACAACCTGACAAATATGAGATCGAAAACACACGACCTGAAATAAGTTCCCCATTGATTTCCGAAGATACACAAGTACACACCTATAATTGGTCTCTTTCCGCTCGATATGTAGTAAATCAGACGACTAGCCGTTTATTTTTAATCAGATAGAAGCGAATAATAGACCAGTACCTGTGTGCTATTGTTTCATCGCTGGCATGGAACCCGAAAATTTTGCTTATGGTTAATCAATGCGTAATTACCATTTCCATACCGGAGATATATATATATATAGTACAATATATGGGTTATTTGGTTCATATCTAATGCTAGGTGTGATTAAGTAAAAAAGAATAAAAAAAGAAAAATATTTACCATTGAATGTGATATTCGCTGATGTATTGGGGACTTGCACCGAAGATTGAAAATATTTTTCAATACGAAGCAGAGAAAAATTATGCACAGGAGTTGACGATGTGCATTTGTTTGTGTTAATAGCTCAGAGTGGAATTGAAATGATGCCAGTAGGGAACGAAGTACAGCTTGTCTTTATTGCCCGTCAGGTGCTGACACAATTGAGGGCGGAAGAAAACTTTACCTTTGCAGTTCAGCATACCATAGCTTTAGATATAAAATCGGAGGAATGACATACATTCAGAATAAAATACATCAGCAGAGAAAAGTTCTGTTAGTTTTGGAACAATAGAGATTCACACTCTGTTGTTGTTTGCGTCAACAGTATAAGACAGATTTCTTTTCTTCTAAAATTAACATAAATTTCCTGGACTGGACCTGAACACACCAGATTTTTAGCTAAACTGAACACAAAGTGAACAATATAAATAATAGGCTAATACAATTTTTATCTTTCCTGTCACCAAAGTCAAAAAGCTGTGAATTCAAGAGAAAACGTGGCTTTTTATTTTTAAAACACATCTACATAAATGCACATAAAGGTACGCATGCGCCGGACCTTCTTTTATTTCCCCGCAATAATACTCTACAAAAACACGAACCAATCATCTTCTATCAGGGTGGAGGACGTAAATCTCTTAATGCCCCAGTTGCCGTATGAAATTCATAATGACAGACTGGAAGTTCCAAAGGCACAACGGTAAAATGGTGACATTACATTGAGTCAGGGGAATTTTCAATTTTTGGGCCAATTATCTATGACATCCTAGTACATAAGTGAAAAATAAAATAAGAAAAATAAGAGAAGAAGACATAGAGTTATGTATAATTAGTGTCTTGTCACCTTTATTTTTCTGAAATAATGTAACAAGCCTGTATTAAGTGGTTCAGACTGGATATTATCAAGATCAGAAATATAATTCCATAATGACAGTTCCTATATTTTACCATTAAGCCTGTGGAACTTCCTATCTGCCATTAAGAAATTGCATACGGCTACTTGGGCATTAGGAAATTTACGTCCTCCACCCTGTCTCCTGATCGATCAACGTACTTCCTACTTTGACCCGAAATCCTGATCTGAGCATGAAAACTTCTCATCACAAGTGTAATGTAAAAAGCTTTGTTCAGGTGTCGAACAGGACAAGAATATGAATAATGCTTATGAAATTGATATCATTGTAATAGCTCTGCGTACTTTCTGTGTATGCATCTACTCAATGAAGCAGAACTGTCGAGGCCTTTGATCTTCATAAAGAGCCGCTTTGTGCTTCAACTATGATAATTGAAGTGACCCATTAATCCCATAGAAGCATGCAAACTCACAGACAGTGCAGCTATTTGTTCCGTAAACATGACGGGCCGTTTTGCCGTAGTAATAAAATGTTTGTTTAAAAAAACTGTTCTTCAAGCAAATGTGAAGAAATTAAGCAAATACATAATTGTGCATGGTAGGGCATGAACTGCATGTTATCCAATTTCGAATCTTTTTTGTTCCTCAAAGTTGTGAAATTGTATTTGTCTTTAGTATTGGAATCTTGAAACACAAGAAACACCATCAAAATACAAAATACACATTGGGTTTAAAATCCGTCGGGTACTGCACCCTCATGCCCGGGGAGGAAAAGGTCCGTCAGCTTGTTATTGGGAACATGTCATCACGATAATCACTTTGTGATGAAAGGATGACTGTATTCACAACGTATATATTTCTATATTGCAATGTTAAAATACAATTTCAATGTTATTGTTTGCACAACAAATCACCGTGCGGCCATTAAGGCAATGACTAGATGGACATGTATTATCTTATGGTGCATACCATCGGTGGATACAGAGGCGCATGCCCCCTTCCTACAGCTCATTTTAATAGTTTGTTTTTTGCAAGTAATTTTTAATCTTCGGATTTTCCTTTATGCCAGTATGCGTAGATATTTAGTTTATAGACACCGCAAACGCTGTGATAACTGTAAATTTAAGAATCTACGATGCGAATAAATAATAATAATAATAATAATAATAATAATAATAATAATAATAATAATAATAATAATAATAATAATAATAA
>JBCAUI010517946.1:0-12081 GCA_038406195.1 Haplosyllis anthogorgicola | reverse complement strand
CTATTAACTTCAAAGAAAATATGTCCTTTTTAGTGGCTTCCAGCAGATATGGAAGATTTAACAAAGTGAGCCAAAATTGGCCGGCCTATTTTACTTCAAAGAAATGGGCCGGCAGATATGGAAGATTTAATAAAATGAGCCAAAATCGGCTGGCCTATTTTACTTCAAAGAAATGGGCTGGCAGATATTGAAGATTTGACAAAATCAGCTGGCAGATATTGAAGATTTAACAAAATCAGCCAAAATCAGCTGGCCTATTTTACTTAAAAGAAATGGGCCAGCAGATATGGAAGATTTAACAAAAGGAGCCTAAATCAGCCAGCAGATATGGAAGATAAGAACAATAAATATCGATTAAGGGGCATTGAATAGTGGTGAAAATATCGATATAAGCGGGGAAATCGATATATGAATATCAATATAAGCAGAACAATTAACACTGGGGTCAATGGAAGAAATTTGGCATGGAAAAAATATCGATATAAGCGGGATATCGATATAAGCGATATCTGTTTATCCGGGGAGGAGTGTACTTAGAACTGCTGGTGTATTTTTGATAGTATTATTTAAAATTGTGCCCAGATTAAATATTAGTTGCAAATTTGTCGGTGCTTTGCGACAACTTCCCAAGCCACGTTGGTAGCAAACAAAGCACAGATGTGCACGTGTATGTGATACGATTCGATCCAGAGATTAACAGTCTTCCACGAAATTATTGGTGTTTTTTTTGCTTGTCGTTCAAAACCGTAAAAATGAATTTCAAAGACATACGTCATCAATTGTCACCTCAAATGTACCGAACGTTACTTAATTTTCTCCTTTTATGTAATTGATGAAAATGTCCTGTGACTGATTTTATCATGTGCAATGTAATACAATTTTGACTTTTCCACAATAACATACTCGAAAATATACGATGTACAAATAAGATTTTTTTTAAATTCACGAATAAAGATGATAAAGGCTATAAAGTGAGAAAATGGCATGGATGTTATGTACGTTATAAAGTGAAACTGAAGAGACATGATTGATATGTGGATTTGGGGAATTTAAGAAACAGTGCTGTGGAGATTGGAAAGGATTTTTTTTATAATTTGAAATTAGCTTTCAATGGCAGATCCATGTTTTCCCTTACTATCAGAAACTTAGTTCTTGCGTAAAAATCGCCGAAACTCACATGAAAATAAAGAAAAATCGGATGTATTGGAGGGCTTGCGTCTGCCTCACCCGTCGATACGTGTGCAAACAGCTTCAAACTTGAAAGCTGATGCTTGATTCGGTGGATGTTGCAGATGGCAAATTTGTCTGCTGAAACTGTAATGATGCATCAAGTTTTGCTCCCCTACAATAGAACATGCGTCGACTGCGTAATGTTTCAATCGTTATGAAGGAAAATTCTTTTGAATTTGAGGGGTGTAATCTCTGATAAAATATTGTTGATTTTGACAGGTACACAAAAAGGTGGGGAAAAGGTACACGGCTACCACTGAGAGATTCTTTTTGTTTGTTTTTCACAAGGCAAGAGAATTAATTTGTTGATTTAGCATTTATTTAAGGAAGAATATTTCTGCTTAAGTATTGCACGCAGTCTGTGGTGCATATTGATCAATCAAATTGGGGTCCCACATTAGTACTTACAGATCGCCCCACTTTTACCTACCCCACTACCCTCCCATCACGTCCATCATGGTCACAAGTTTCAAAACAATTGAGCCATTTTCAATTACTACAGCAATAGAATTTCAATGCGGAGGATATTAATTGTGGACAACGATCTTTTAGTTTAGCTCTGTCATGTAAGAGTCAATAATCCGGGAATTTGTCAAACAAGCCATCATGAGCATCTGCCAAAAGTCCGATATTTGACGCATGGCTTAGGCCTTTTCATTTTATTGTGTGGATTACAACTCCCGCCGGAATTTGAAATGGGATTTCACCAGTAAAAACTCATTTGAGGATGAGATGTGTTGTGCACGGCAATATTTTGCCATCATAATGAATTCTGTAATGAAATTATCAGAAAAAGATTCAAAATTTTATTAACAGTTTTATCAGTTATTCGGGGTTATTGGCTCATTTGGCATAACTACCAAAGAGCCTGTAGAATCATGAATTGTCCGTCGTCCATCGTTGTCATCGTCGTTGTTGTCGTCAGCATTGTCGTCATCTGTCATTGTCTGTGCACAGCTACCCTGAGCACACTGTTGATCACAGAGACTTCATGTCTTACACACATACACTCGTCCCCGGATATATCGATATTTTTGGTGCGGAAAAAACATATCGATATAAGTCGGATATCGATATAAACGGAATCGATATAAGAGGGGAAAATATCGATATATTTTTTTTCAAATTTTACTTTTTGATGAAATATGATTGAGGGTCATTTCTAGTGTCTATGCCCATTCTGACGCTTCATCTTGGACAAAAAGAAATGTTTAAAATTTAATTTTGAGTGACAAAAGTTGTCCAAAAGCAATTATGATGTGTCTCCATTTAAAAAACTTTGATTCATTTCTTCAATACATCACTTGAAACAAAAAACTTGTTTCATAAAGTGCAAGAAGCCACTTTAAAAGTATAACTTGCATGATACTCAATTGGCTTAAATCAATTAGTCCATCTGCCCCTTCCCTTTGAGAAAACAATTGGTTTAAAGTGGCCTATTGAACAATTGAATTGCAAGAAACTACTTCAGATATACAATTGACACGTTGTGAAACAATTTTTTTGTTTGAAGTGACCTATTGAATAAATGAATCAAATTTTTTTTAAATGGAGACACATTATTATTGCCTTTGGACAACTTTTGTCACTTAAAAAACTAAATTAAAAACATTTCCTTTTGTCCCAGATAAAGCATCAGTATGGGCGTAGACACTGGAGATGACCCTCAATCATATCCCAACAAAAAGTAAAATATGAAAGAAATATCAATAAAGCAGGGAAGAGTATCGATATAAGTGGGGAAATTAACATTAGGGTCAATGGAAGATATTTGGCACGGAAAAAAATATCGAAATAAGCAGGATATCGATATAAGCGACATCGATATATCCGGGGATGAGTGTATGCACCTATGTCCCATCTCAAAGCCTAGCAAAAATTATGTTGCTATGACCTTTATTCTCAAATTAGCAGCCTTGTTTTTACTTCTTTGAAGCTTTCTCCTGGACAAACAGTTGATGATACAAACTCTTTTGACAGTCTTTTGCATCTGCATACCCTCTATTTCCGATAAAAATTATATTAATGCCACCTATATTTCTAGTTTGGCAGCCATATTTTTATTTTGCACAAATCACAATGTTGAGATTTGATCTTAGACACTTTATTTTTATCCTTGGGATATTGCGACCTATATTGTCTTTAATTTTTTACATTGCCAAATGAGCTCAGGTCCATCTGGACCTATTTTTTTAAAGCTCAAGTTCTATTTTATTTCCGATCGCCCCACTTTGAAAATCCTTTCAGTGCAACGTAATCCAAATTATTAAATGAAAAACTTACTTAAACGATGCGTGCTGCTCTATGTGTGATGATTGAACTGTGTGTAGCACGATATCGTAAAGCACAGAGGAATAAAGTTGCATTATATCTGTAAAAAGAAGTATAGATCAAATTTCTGTACCTGTAAAGTCCCGATGGAAATATTTAATCGCGATGAATGGTCCAATTTGCCATTATTGATTTGTTTGCGTTCCTGTTGAAAGCTTTTCATTGTCATTACATCAACCACAGTACGGTTTTTTAAGCGAACAATTTTGTTTAATGTTTTGTTGATAAGCATCGGGGACCTTTCTCTTGAACGAGCATACACCCATTTTCTTGAGCCACTGGTACCCAAGTATCTCACTTGGGACGACTGGATTTTCGGAGTCAAATTAGCACTCCATTTCAGGAATGGAAATATGCTGACCATTTATTTTCGACAAAATTGTTTAAAATGCATTTTAATTTTCTTCCACATAATCTAAAATTGAATTTCTCTTCATAAGCTGACGTTGTACTAAACACTGCACGTACTTGCTATTTTGAACGAAATATGCTGCTTAATATGGAAATACGAAGGTTTTGATGTTTAATTAAGTATTTGATATCTGTAATTAGATGTTGTCAAGCAGCTGTGCCATTTTATTACGGCCATAATCAGCCAAGTATAGAAACGCATACATCACTGTACAGCTGACAGTTCATTAAAGTACGATAAAGAGACCCTGTCAGATGAATACGTTCACTGAAACAAAATTGCTTAGACAAATTCAGAATCTGTGAAATATTTAACATAGTTCTTTTGAATTT
The DNA here is from genome assembly GCA_038406195.1 of Haplosyllis anthogorgicola. Classification (NCBI taxonomy): domain Eukaryota; kingdom Metazoa; phylum Annelida; class Polychaeta; order Phyllodocida; family Syllidae; genus Haplosyllis; species Haplosyllis anthogorgicola. The sequence continues at coordinate 7,776 of JBCAUI010517946.1, read as the reverse complement.
GCAAGATATACGGTACTATCTGATAAAGTATTGTTCATTTTGACCAAGCACGCAAAATCAAACATTTTGCCAATTTAAGACCAATTTGTTGTCGAAATATCAATGATATTTAAGATTAAAAAAAACTCAATTCACATATCAATTTCAGAAATGTGGAAAAGTACATAGTGCTGCTATGTTTCCGTTCAGGGCTTTCATCTAAAGTACAAAATAAGTAGTTACTTTTGTGTTCGTCTTTGCCACACCCATGACCTGATCGATTTCTTGAATTTTCGGATCAAACATTTATTTTCACCATGTACAACATGTTAGCTAAACATGGATATGTGTATGTCAACTGTCTATATCAAGCATAAATAGCAAAAAGATGCAGGTGATTTGAATTAGACCTCGACAGTCACGACTTTTCTGGTAACATGATAGTAGAAGTAAAATTGTAGTGCCTAAAAAATAATTGAAATTCGAATCCAGCTTTGCTAGAAAGCTGCCGTATCATGCAGCGGGACATCTACGTCCATTAGTACATTATTTTGATCCTATTAAGCGTTCGTCACCATTTATTTTCAGTATAACTTGAGCATTTTTTGGAGAAATCAACTGACCCAGGTAAACGAAAATATGTAAATATTTCTTTTTAAAAATATATTAGAAAACTTTGAGAATTAAGATTGTCTAAATAGAATACAAAATGCTAATAAAATTCAAGATTGGTAATGGTGTAATAGGGATGACAGTAGTTCATCCAATGCAGTGGGAACGAAGTGTAAATTATGTGATGGTTTGTTGAACAGCAATACAATTTATGCTGTTACAGTCCTGGCAGCATCTGAAGCGCAATCAACCAGGTGTGTTATTCGTCGCTCCTGGACTGGTGCGCCCAATAGCGATTTACTGTGATTAATACGATTTTTGTTTTCAACGAAAAGTTCAAGTTATTCTTTTAACACGTTGCATTTCAGGACAATGAAGGTGCAAACTCACAAGAGGACCATCTCGTCGCCTTTCCCCCAGCGTAAGTTCAGGCTGATGGCCGGATCCCAGATGTTACTGGGAATGGCGTGCATAGTTCTCGGAGGAATTGACATGATTCTGGCCAGACATCGGATGAGCCTGTGCTATGAATCCAGGGAAAGCCAGTACGAAAGGTATGATCGCACTCATCCTAGAATTCCTAAAATGCATTTCCTTTTGCGAACAATTTTCCACTGTTTCTTTCACTCCAAAAACAGAGTGAACCAAGTTTTTCCTTCTTTTTTGGTTTGTCTAATTGGGCTAATTTGCCTACTTAGGCAAGAACATTAGGTGAATTTGGCAAATTGGCCTAATTTGGATGACAAAAATAAATGATAAGAATCATGATGAAGAAATGAAGAATCGTGATGGACATTCCATATTTCGAATTTTACTGCCTTTGATTTCCTTTCAACGGTTTGGAATTGATTGTAATACAATTTTGGACTGCATTCCCTCCAATTAAGGGACATCAAATTCTAGCAATCTACAACTGTTAATGTAATGAAATGAATGTCATAATTGGAAGTATCTTTTCCAGATCATGAAATTAATATCATTTTTTAGCGTACCGGAACAATTATATTTCATGCTGAGCTGTTATGGCAAATTATATCTCAGCGGGAAATTCAACTGACATAACATTGATAGAAACTTCATGATCTGATCAGGAAAAATCGCATTATTCCTAAAGAAAAGCTTTGACGTTTGAAAGAAAAATCAAATTATTTTGTTTTAAAACAAGACGGGTGTAATAACTGGAAGAAATACGGTTCTTTTACTTGCCAGAAGGATAGAAAAAGAACTGGCTGAGGTTGAAGGTGTTGAAGTGGAGGAGGAGGAAGGATTCTGGGCTATGGACAACTGTTACAGAATGATGCAGAAACTACCCTTCTGTGCCGCCATCATGTGCTGTGCTATGATAGTAAGTAAACGTTCTAATTCATTCGGATTTATCGAGTTATCAAGATTCACTCATCCAGCCAGGAACTCACCCGAGAATTCACCCAACCGTGGAATGAGTAATCTCTAAGTTAAACCATCACCTTATTTTGCATATTCTTGCTGACGGCTACGCCACTGTGCCCTTCCACATAGGGCTGATACCAAGTTTGCAGGTTGGTCAGATATGAAGTAAATTTTATAGATGACAGTATCCCTCATGTAAATCGAGAGCAAAAACTTTGACAAAACGAATACAAAGGAGAAAATTTTTTTAAATCGATAATCTCAAATGGAAACGTGTCGCGTGAAAAGCACAACGTGTATTTCTGTTGCTCTAAAAGTTAATTCCCTTTCCTGCGTCGTGATGACAGTACCCTTTTTAATTGGTCCAATTGACAAACATAACTTTCCGCCTACATGTTCACTTTCCAAATTTAGTTCAAATGTATTATTTCTTGACGAAGTTGGTGTGATAAAATTTGTCACTTTAATTTGTAATGTGTATCATAAGCTGAAATTAATCTGTGTATTTTGATACAAGTCTTTTATTTTAATGGGTGCAAAGATACAGAAACCTGAGGTAGGGTTCTCATCCTGTATTTTGTTTACAGTTCATTGTGACGGGATCTCTTGGATTCGGAGCGGCCAAAACGAACATCAATCATCGCCAGTCTGGATTGGTAGGTTTTTCTTAATTCGAACTCTATCTAATTCGTTCAATTCATCTAACTGGATAGGAATGGTCATACCATTTTTAATAAATTTCACCAAAATTTTAACTATTTTCAGTTAATTTACTAAAACTGATGTACTAACAATAGTAATCTTACTTGTGTTTGGTACTTTTTCACTTTCAAATTTAGATGAATTAGACGAATTTGATGAGTTAGACAAATTTGACAAATTTGATGAGTTAAACAATTCGAATTTGAATTTGGAAAAACCTCCAATAGAGGTTTTACCAAATTGAAAGTCCACCTAATTCACCTAATCTACTAATTCACCTGATCAACGTGAAAAAATGAAGGAAAATTGCCAGACAAAATAAATATATTTACCATAAATCTTAGTAAATTTAATAATTATCCCATCTGGTAATATTTTTATTGCTTTTTTATCTTATTGTACCGCAATAATTCAAAATTATACTTCTTTCATCATTTGGCAACGTTCTCTATATGATTTTGTGTGACGGGTTTATGGATTGTATTTTTGACTCGTATATTACCAAAGCATGTTTAACTTCTTGGAGGTGGCAGCACCTTCTAGACTTGTTCTGGGACAAAATGACCGTCGATCCGTGGCCTTCTGTGTCACATACAAACTGCCTACATAGTGTGTACATCTAAATAAATCTACTATCGTTCAAAATCCTAGAGATTCCTGACAATTTGTGAATGTTTTAGAAGAAAGATAATTTTACACTGTGCTATTGATGCACACAAAAGCACAATATGTTGATGAATATTCTTCCTCTGTACAAGTGGAACATTGTAAAAGTGATAAGCCTAATAGCATTCAAATTGAAGCAAAGCAAGATCAGAATGTTCTTCAGTGGACAATGCCACCAGTTTAGTGATTTTCATTTCAGAAAAATGGGTATATGGTACTTAACATCTTATGCACTGTGTTGATCGGTCCAACAATGTTCCTGCTGTTAGCTGTTGCTGCATTCCTGCCGTATGAGACTGTGAGTGAACTCATTACAAAAAAATACTCTTATTTTGGTAAACTACATAAACAGCTAGAGTTATTCCAACACTTGTCACAATAAATAATAACTAGAGACAGCAGTTACAAGCAATAGAGAAAATATTTACCCCTTCGTTGGTCTTTTGATCAATGGACCAATCCCAAGCTCAAAGAGGCCTTCTTTTCCTCGCCAGATTCCTTTCATACGCATTGCAAATTTTCTTTATTTAACTTAACTAGCCAATTAGCTCCGTCGGCTCTCCCGGACCTTATCACTAAGGTTTCACATCGAGAGTTACGATGGAGTCCATTGGTTAGTTTACAAGTTAATAGAAAAATCTTGTAATGTCTACAACATGACAAGGTGCAAGCCCAACAAACTAATATCCTTTAGTCATTTCGAAAATTTAATCTTGTGATTGTGCGATTACAAGCATTTGATATATCAGCACATTAGCAACGTGCGAATTTATATTGACGCGAAGAAAGACCTCATTTTCTCCCCAGCTGATAGAGAAATCTTACAATGAAAGCATTGTTTATTTTCAACTGCTGTAGACTAATCGCACTATTTTCCTTTGTTGCAGGAGATCGGGATAGAGACGGTGGCGTTTAAGGGACAGGTTGCGGTGACGGTCCTGCAGGCGCAGATCGCGCTCCTCTCGTGGCTACTGTGCATTGTCGCCGGCTGCGTGTCGTGCTGCTGCGCTCCGACTGTAGACCAGGTTCGTTTTCATCTTAAAAATCGACAAATACGGTACGGAGCGTATGTTATCAGGCTCGAATACATGACTAGAATGGTGTGATAGTTTGCTGAAATGCAATGCTAAGGTACAGGCATTTTTCGCCACAAGACAGTTGTGGCAGCATCTGATGGCCAATAAATACGATGTACAATTCCTAATTTGTACCTTTTTCACAACATGTTGAAAGTTGCATTTGGCATTTTCTTTATTTTATTGTTTAAATGACATTTTCTTCCAAAATATTGTCACAGCCAAGATAATCCGAAGTTGATCGAGATAATTCTTATTTTTCATGATACAAATGACCAGTTTTGATTTTTTTTTGGCAACCAAGTACCTTGGGTTTTTTACCGATCATAATGGCCATGCAATATAATTCAAGTGATTTCAAAAAGCAATTACTTTGATTGCACAACGGGGGATCTAGAGGACTCGAGATTTTCGTGTGAAACCTAGGGTTGCAGCAATCCACCCCAAAAAAGCTTCGTACACTACAATTACCCAACCTCTTCTCCCCTCCAACTCTATCTAGTAGGGTCCCCAGCCGATGGATATTTCCTCAGCCGCTTAGCCATTGCACTTTTAGCCGGCTAATCGGCTTAGCCATAAGTTACAATTTGCAAAATATTTTACCACCAGACAATGATGATAACAATTATGATGACATGGGGCTGTCCATCATGATTCAATAGAACTCTTTAACATTTATGCCAAATGAGCCAAAAATAATTTTTTTATCATTTTAAGTCACAACAAATATTAGTACAATGATAAAATCCCTATAAATTTCTGATTTTTATGTTCGGGGTATAGCCACAAATGTGTAATATTACTGTAACACAAATGTCATGGCTAATGGCTAAAGGAAAATCTTAGCCGGCTAGCTAGCCACCAGACTTTTAGCCGGCTAAAATCCTGTTAGAAATCCTGAATCCGCTACTGTGAGAAGAAGACCTGAATTCGTGTAGTGTTTCATTATTTCAGAATTGGAAAAATAATTAAATTGAACAAATGAAGTTTAACTACCCGTACATTTTATTCATATTTCAAAATTTGCATGCCATGACTTCACTTCAGCTTTGAACGCTTTATTGAAAGTGCGTACACATTGCACAAATAATAAGTTAATTGCAGTTATTGAAATACAAATGCTTTGGCTTCGACCTTTCAAGTTGCATTTTCAGTTTTTATTCGTAGCTTTTTATGATCATAGTTGACGTTACAATCCAGCTATTGATATCAAAAACTGAATAAACTCGCTACAATCATGAAAAATGACAAGATTTCCCAGATGGTTCTGTTCGTTTGGAAAATTCCAGCCTCCTGTTACAATGCAAAATATTCCAAGTCCATGCTATTGTAACTTAAAACACAAAACATTCAATTCAGGACTATAGAATTGAATAATACTATTATATGTTTTGTTCGTGTCAAATTAGTTAAACACAACTGTGCTGAATTTATATGATTAAATATGGGCTGAGCTAAAATGAACTTCTGTTGTGTTGCGAAACGGAGCTGTTTGAGCTGTGTAAGTTCACTGCTGATATTTTAGACTAATTTGACAACAGTAAGGCAATACAAATTTCATTCATTTGGTTTACGTTATCATTTCAATTGTTTTGGTTTGCATTATCTGTCTGTTATTTAAAAATACCGAGGAAAGTGTCTTGCAGGGTAGAAGATGTGTCATTATGCTTCAGTAATGGACTATGCATTTTGATGATTTTGTACAGACCCACTTTTATCATTTCATCAAACCACTGATTTGTCCAATGTATTACAGGTCAAAATAGTTCAGATCGGCTCTAATCAACAACATGGAGGGATGACCGCTTCTTCACCAAGAGTGACTGTGGACGACAAGGCCAACCTTCTCATGTTTGACTTATTGGGCAACAATGGAGACTTGGATGGGCTGAAACAGAGGGCGGTCACTCCGGCATCTCTGGCCTAAAGGGTTCAATTGACCCTTCACACAAGGCAGTTACTCGGGATGTGAATCATAATTAAGCTGTCGTTGTTCGGTATTTGTTGATTACTGCTGCCGCCCTTTTGGGAAAAGCTGAAAATGGTGTTTATCAGACTTACTGATGATTCATAAAGTTTACCGGACAGACAATTGTGGAAATCGTGAATGATGTATAAAAGTGCATCTAAAAGCGGACACATGTTATTAATTGATGTTTTTCCCATGTCAATTACACACCATTCTGCTCATTTTGATATCTCTGTGCCGCCAATGTAGATGATTAATTAATTCTGCTCTCAGTTTGATGTTTAAGTCCATAGCGTAATTGTGAAACTACATCCGCGCAATTAGATGTGACAAAATATTGTATCTGTATTTGAATGAGGCTGTTCAATTTAGCACACCAAACAGACTTCTGGTGTGCTGCACCAGTGTGCTCAAAAGGAACAGCTTAGTGTATGGCGTGTTTCCCCTTTGCACCAACAACACAACAACCCCAGAGGTGGTGCATTGGTGCACTGCACCGAGTTTAGTTTTAAACATGTATCAATCGATAACATTATGGAATGCAAAATCCAGGCTAAATCGAACAGCCTCTATTATTGTTCATCTGTTTTTGTAACAAGACTCAACAATTACTTATTCTGAGTGCATATGTTTGTGTAGTAGACATAAAAAAGGAACCAACAACAAAAAGTAAACTTTGTTCATAATTTATTATTTTAAATATTGCTGAAGTTATATTTTGGCAATTCCTATAAATCAAACTATAATTGATTAATTTTAAGAAGAATTGAGAAATGATAATTGGAGGAAGAATAAGTTATAGATACGAGTAACATTATTCAAAAAGTACAAGTACAAAGTTTTGCTGCTTAAATTCATCACAATAAAAGTTAATTCTAACATGATTATGAATGTTGTCAAAATCCATACCTAGTAGTCTAGTTACATTATTTTGCGTAGTTTAGTAAAAATATCCGTGAACACCATCATAGAAGCACATCTGCTCGCTGCCTTGTTGTTCGTTCTCATTATTCATATTTAAATCTTCTCTACCAGATACTGAATTACAATTTGTAAGAGTTTCTCTCTACTTTGGCTCAGATTGGTTTTTCTAAAATTTTATTACATTTTCTTATTTTGCATAGTCTAGTGAAATATGTAAATATATGATATATGAGATCGTAGTTCATTGAATAAAGTTGTTGTGAAGGGGAAGGTCACTGGTAAGCCGAGGTTTGTCCTGTGCAATAACATTGAGTACAATATAACATTTTGGCCATTCATTAATCAAGTTGCGAATGTCACACACAGATAAGTTTATCGGATGTGAGGGAGCCTAGAACCCATTATGCTCCAATTAAGCTCCTCCCACTACTCACATTATTGGTTAAGCTGGGGAGAACA
>JBCAUI010517935.1:0-12082 GCA_038406195.1 Haplosyllis anthogorgicola | reverse complement strand
ACCCCTATTTTCGCCCAAAATTTAGCGGAAAGTGCATGAAAACGAAGAAAATTTGGGCCGTTGGGGGGGGGGGGCACGCCGGCAGCGGCCCCTAGAGCCGCCAATGTAACGAATAAATGTATTTAAAGGCATGTTTGATTGTAAGTTTTTTTGTGTAATCGTCAAGAATATTTGATGATTTGCAGGTTCATCCGTACAAATTGACACATGCTTATTTTGAACACGCACAGAAGTTAGTGGGCACAACATTGCACAAAGGAGTCGTAGAAGGAGTTACGTTTTCAGATGACAAGTCTAAAGTTACCGGTGTTAAGGTAAGAAACTAGACGTGATAAATGAGTATATTCTCACAGACAATCGAGACCACCTCAGAAAAATAATGACAAATTGAAATTACAACAGTCGTTTTTCTTCTGTTTGCCAAAACGTGATATGATGAATATCTTGATTTTAGGTCAGTGGAGAAGTTCTGAATGCAGATGTGGTCGTCATAGCAATGGGACCGTGGTCAGGGCAAGCATCCAAATGGCTCAAAACTCCCCCAATAACGGGAAGTCGAGCTCATAGTGTATTGCTGAGACCGCAAGCACCAGTTTCACCCCATGCCTTATTTACTGACGTCACGTCGAAACAAAGTGAGAGGTCACGAGATCCAGAGTTCTACCCGCGACCAGATGGTGATGTTTACATCTGCGGAATGTCCGACAGAAAATCGTTACCTATTGATCCAAATCGAGTTGAAGTCAATGACGAGTCTTGTCAAACTCTGAAAAAGGATGCAAGTTTTGTTTCATCCAGATTAGCTAATGGAGAGCTCAAATTATCACAAGCTTGTTATCTTCCAAATACACCAGATAGCTTGCCTGTTATTGGCAAAGTACCAGGCGTTGAAGGAGCTTACATCGCGACGGGTCATACATGTTGGGGGATATTGAATTCACCAGGTACTGGAGCTGCTATGGCAGAACTTATTGTGGATGGAAAGTCAACCATTGTTGATTTGTCACCTTTTGATCCAGCTCGGTTTTCTTAAGTAAATTTGAAAATGGTCTTAAAGTGGATTTTCAAGATGGTTTTTTTCCTGACATAAAACTTGGGCTGTGTAACCATTATAGATACGTCAGTCTTGTAGCACAAAGCGAATATTTGTACATAGTGCAGCATATCCCCGACTTAAGTTTTTATTCCTGGAAGATTACAAAACGAAAAACATTCCCAGATAAATGATGCAAACACGATATCGGATTCATAATTGCATATCGGAAATAATTTGAAATAAAAAAGGCATTATTTGTTATGTTATTGTTACTCAGATAATGTCATTCGTTGTTTTATATCGGCAAAATATGTATTGGTTCGAAATGATTTTGATTTTAAGAATCGGTGGTAGCAACGAAGCTATAAATTTGTTAAATATTACTAGGTAGTACCCGTCGGTTGGACGGTTATCCACCATTCAGCCAATGATATCTCCCCTGAGACCTCATTAGCATAATTTATTATTCTGTTCTGTGATTGGCTAAGACTTCCAAAGGTCATTGAGTTCAAAGTGTCACCAACGTGACAGAATCGAGCCTTATATTTGTTAGTAGTATGATTGGTGATTAAAATGTACATTCTTCATTTATATTTATACTGTTATGTATAGTTTAAGATAGCAATAAAACAATTTTATATTTTAATCAACATGGGTATTTATTTAGACGGGCAATAGTACATTTACAAACAATTAACAAATTTACAAGACGGGAAATAAATATATTGACATGTTTACTATGGTACGAAAGAAACGCTCACAGAAGCAGAAAAGCTTTTTGCATGAGGAATAGTTTTCGATAATTACGAAATTATTGCTAAGAATACGATACTGAAATGAAACATAAATAGACCGCAGAGTACGCCATACAGAACAATTAAAGGTCATCTTTATTTGCACCCAGGTATGCTGGGTTTAATGCTTTCACAGAAATTTTCACAGATAAAGATGACTAGAAGAGTACAATAGAACCTGCTTTGAAGGGCAACCGTTACTCATAATGTAAATTGACTGCAAATGACAGGTGACCTCACAAAGCAGTGATAATTTTAATCATTTATCTAAAAGACAGTGTAAAAAAAAACCCCGACATATTGGCCGTAAAGGCCAGATGGTGGAACAAAGCAGTGGCTTGTCAATGCAGGTTCTACTGTATGTATCCAGAATCCAAATGTGTTACTTAAGAATGTTTAGCTACGTGTGACTGAGGTAACATGCACACACAACTCGTAACTAAACTTTCAAAGTAAGAAGACCTGAGCTCATTGACAGGTTTAGTGAGTACTAAATACAGTAGAACTTTCTTTGGGCGGACCTTCTTTTGTGCGACAAACATCTCTTTGCAAGACCATCAGACATCAGATGAAATACATTAAATTTCACAGAAAATAACCCTATTTTGCAAGACCACCACCCCATTGACAACCACTTTTCTTTAAAAAATGGGTGGTCGCCCAAAGGAAGGTCTACTGTAGCAAGATTTAGCAAACAACAGACGTACTGAAAGACGTAAAGATTAACGTGCGATATCTTCAAAACTGTGACGTTCGCATACACATATGTTCAGACGTTCGTTGTTGCGTAACACTCTTGTTAGGCCAGACTTTTCTTACTTGTTGGATTACATTTCAGTGGAGGAAACTGTTGAGAGCGGCGATTGGTAAAAAAACCCAAAAATTGATATTGCTGTGTACCTTTTGCATTTCTGATTAAAATTCGTGAAATCGACATATTATTTTTGCTGTACGGTGTTCAACAAGGTATTGAAGAGTTGCAATTTTGGGCCATTTGGGCTCTGATTAAATTTTTGTGTTTTTTTTACAATTCTTGAATTCTGCAGTGGGAAATGTAATCCGACAAATATAAAAAGTCTAGCTCTATTTTTAAGTTGCTGCCTCACAGGAAGTCGTACAGAACAAAGAACCTAAATTTTCAAATTGTAGTTTCGCTTTTTACAGCTGTTAATGAGCGCAAAGGACCACCATTAGTAAACTAAAAAATATTTAAAGGGAAATGAATAGGTTTGCTGTACAAGGAATTGATTGTAAATTTAAACTTGAACATTTGTATAATACTCAGATTAACAAAACTAAGCAAAATCTATAAAAATCGCTAGCATAACAACATCAAACATAAATGAATACTGTAATAATTATAACGATAACAACAGTCCTGCACACGTAAAGTAACGGTCAATTTACCATACTGGTAAATAATTACATACCGTGCGAAACGTAACATGGAGTGCACGAATTAAATAGTTATTCTGATTACCAACCCCCGTGTAAGTTTTTGTGAGTTCCAATAATGTCTCAACTCGCTTTCTTGACTTGGAACATTTCCTAACTTACCCAAGAGATAGAATTGCTTTTATAGTTACATGTATATCGGAAATTTTCTCCATTGGGATTCACACTAGTATTCACAGGAGATGCCTTGCAAGAATTTCCAATTCAAGTTCAGTTCAATATTTGCCCTTCCTTTATCTCCTAATGTTAAATAGTTACAATTTTCTTGGTCTTCAAAGATGGAACACTCCACATTTCTACTCTGATACAAAAGAAACAGATAAAAAATACTACATTACAAGCAAAATTTCGGGACAAACATGGCACCAAGCGGGAATGATAGTGAACAAATCAAAATGAGAACGGTTATCAATACTTTGGGAAGTCATGAATACTTTTAAAAATTACATTCAACACGAATTCTGTACCAACATTACTTGCGGCACACAGCACCAAATAAGACAGTATAAATACGTATTCAACCTAAAACCAAACGAAAAACAAGACATTCAGAGAATAAAACTTAAACCATTTACAATTACAGTAAAATCTGCATTGGGCGAACTACCCATTATTCGTGGAAAAAGTACGTGGATGACAGTTGGTTCGCCCGACGGAGTACAAAATACTAAGTGAAAACAATTTTGTTGATTTAAAAACAGTACGTGGATGACAGTAGTTCGTCCAATGGGTAGTGCGCACAATGCAGATTATACTGCACACAATCATTGGAGAATTCTCTGACGGAACCAGTAAAACATTTACTGGCCACTTCCAAATATTATGAAATGTCATGTAAAAATACGCTTCATTTTAAGTTTTTCTATAATTTGCTTCATACTGTGGAACCCGCTTAGCTCGATATCGCTCAATTTGTTTTATTGCAATCGAGCAACACAGGTTGCACTCTGTGACCACCACTTTTCAAATTTTGACGCAAGATCCCTTATTAACATGCATTTCACACTGACTGAAATTCGCTTTTCATTACATCATTCCACATTTTATATCTGCAGCAATACAATGTTAAGGCCACATTCTGCATTTGCATTTCGTACACGTGAACATATCCCTTCAAAAATGTAACTTTGAGTACGATTATCACATTGTAGTGTAGCAAAATTGTACACCATATTTGACGTTCAAACGATGTGCAGATGTTTGCACAAGTACAGTAAGTACAGTAAAATCTGCATTGGGAAAACTACCAATTATTTCATGGAAGAAAGTGCGTGGATGACCAATTGAGTACAAAATACTAAATGAAAGTAATTTTAGTGATTGAAAAACAGTGGATGACAGTAGTTCGCCCAATGGCTAGTATTTTACTGTACATCAATAATAAGCTAAATGTAGTTTAAATGGGAACGAATGCCACGCATTGGCGGTGATACAAAAGTTAAACGTTATGTCAATAAAAACCCCATAAATTCAGTTGTCAATTGCAGAATTTTTACAAAATATTATCCCATGCAGTGCAGAGCTTCGTGAAAAGATGTTAACCAGAAACAATACCTTTGCAAAATGATATGTGATATATCATCAAATACAACCTATATGTTTTAACTTTATTATGTGGGATGAAACAGTTCAATTAGTACTAATGCCCTGAAAAGAGCAAACATAATTATACTTTTCCCTGATAATTCGATATCAACGTTCAATTCTACTGAAAATTTTGCACCAATTGCCATCGAACTATCTGGAAGCAAAATGTAGTAATGAGAAAGAGTTGGTGCTTGCAGTGTAAGTGGAAGATTAACATTTATGATAACTAACAGATCCCTACTTATTGGGATCTATCGCTAAGTGGAGTAATGGTATCGCCAGTTGATTGGCATATTTCCAGGTACATCTCAGACTCCTCCACCACTGCGATCTGTAGTTATGCAGGTTTCTAGCTGTTCGTTTCTTGCAATGGCTGTGGCGAAACGACTGCTTGCCATGGCACCAGTCTTCAATCCACTCATAAACTAAAACAAAAACGTGCAATGTAACGATTATTTACTGGGGCCGGTTTTTTTCGTATCATCAACTGCTTCATTCAATTCAGCAATAGCAGCCTGTCACATTCTTTAATTCAATCGTAGATGTAGAACACCGTTTACATAATACACGCACTTATCTTTGTACAGTGAGAATCCCGCCATACGGACATCCAACTATGCGGACTGTCCGATTATAGTCCAAAAACAGTTCCTTTAGTATCTTTTACATGTCTGTCTAACTTTCTACCATACGGACTTTCCTGCTATGCGGACTCCTTTTATGCCCGAGACAAGTGTCCGTGTATGAGGAAGTTCACTGTAGTTACATATATATGTATTCATATATTCTTAAATAGACGTCTGTGTCAGGCGTTGTAAGAATGATTAATGGGTCATTCAGTTTTAAACCTACGTGTTTCACATCGTTTAAACAATAAAAAGTTGTGAAAAGTATGCAAACATCCATACTGTGGTATACGAAGAAAGGCACACGAATAGTTAACTGAATGACACCCTCCCTTCAATTTTTCCTCAAAAGCGCTGACATAAATTGATAATTTGTACAAATAGTTGTAAACTCAGTCAGTAAGTGTACCCTAAATGTATTCTAAATTTCAGTCTTTACAATATTTTTTGCAGTTTGTCAATTATGCTCAAGTTTAAGAAATGTAGCTGCAGTGATGTGCCTAATAGAAACAGATTTGTGTATAATGGTTAATATGAGAACAGCCCTGTGGGACTATGTGACCCTTCTCTGCACTGAATGACCGAAATCATCATTCTTACCCTTTTCTTTCAATCATCATCATTATCTCTGTACAACTCTTCACGCCTTCTCTTCCTCGCTTGATACAAACTTATCATCTAAACCGAGGTTACGGGGAAAACACCATGTGAGTTAGTAAAGAAACAAGAAAATCAAATGTTAGTTCGGCTGTATTATCTACGTAAATAATAAAATTTGAATCATTAAGGAATGCCTCATTTCAGTGGTAGGCTCACGTAGCTTTCGGCGGATCACTTATATTTAAGACTTTGAGGCCGGGTTAGTCCAGTGTTCGAAATATGTTTTGAAACCAGCCAGACCGAACGACATTTGGTCACCCCAAATACATCATTTGTATTATTACTTTAATTGTAAAATTGTCTTGACAGTCAGACCGTAGCTATTTTAGTCAGTAACTGTCCGACGGACTGGCCTCATTTCGAAGACTGTAAATTAGTAGTTGGGTGGGTGATCATCCAATGGCGGATGATCACCCAATCAATCCAATGGAAACTGATCATTTCCGAAATCCAAAATCTGAGCAATTGCGCCTTCTAATTGGCTCTGTGCTGGTTTCAGAAAGAGTGACTGCGACAGTTGCTGCCAAAAAAAATGGTAAGGGGAGTGGGGTGCATCCATTTCTCTGTAAATTTCTCTAAGTGCATGACCCACACGGCATAGTAAGATACTCGTTCTTCAGTGATCTTTGTTAAAAGGAGATATCATGAAATAGAATCAATCCATATTATTAAAATCTTCCATTGAGAGAAAATTTTTTACAGGAGCGAAATTCGGCAAAAGCATTTATAAATCTTTAGTGCGTTAATATGCATAAAGTTAACAGAATGTAAACTAAATGAAAGCAGGGCGAAATATAAAATGTGAAAAGCAGAGCATACGATATTGTGTTGCGGCCAAATTCAACAAGCAAGAGAAAAAGAATTACCTAGCAAGGGAATAAAAATCTTATCTTTCATCAGTGTCATCATCGTAGCAAGCAGAACGGAAAATGGCTTGAGAAAGTGGGTTGAATTTGGTGCCTTGGTAGACCGCAGTCGCATGATGCTTTAATACGGCATTGATCTACAAATTCGACGAGGCAAAAACAAAACAGACAAAGACAGGGGCATTAACGCAAGTATTATAATCACTCACCGTCATGCTTATGTTCTATAAAGTGCAAAGTGTAGGAAACCAAAGTATAATAACTACATGTACACCAACTCATATCCATGTGTGCATTTGTTTTCATTGTGCCAACTCGGATGACAATCTTACACAAAAAATGGCAATTGTCTCTTGTACATGTATCATGAGAGACAAAAACAAAATCCATAAATTAAACGGTCCCCTTCTAAACAAACCAAGTAAAGGTTCAAGTACTGAAGGCTAAGTGTGTGTGCACAAAAGTGCACTCCAATACAGAGATGTCGAGTACCTTATTACCTTTCAGGGTGTTAAATTTCTTTTTTCTTCCACAAAAACCCAATGGTGGATACAAAGTACAAACTATCCTTTAGTTTGCGAACACTCGCACAATTTCTTTTTATTTACCTCAAACAGTTCACAAATAACACCTGCTAGATAAGAAGAAACCTCTTCTTGGAGCAATGAACAGTACATAGCTCTCGAAGTTAAGCACATACATGTAGCCGTAATTTAGCAAAATGTACAGTTCAACGTAGCGGTTCATTGTCAAGAGCATGACATCAATTCATGCAAACGAATAGGGTCCAACTTCAGTTTTCTTTACGTCTGAACACGTCATTATGCTTGAAGTTACAGAAGTATATAATTTGGAGCACACACCACGCATCAACATGCTCATGTTTAATTAACGTGTCCAAACGAAAGATGACCATGCGGGGCTACATGTAAATTTAGTGGCAATAAATTAAACGTTCTCTTTCAACAACCTTTCGTTGCTCAAGAGGATGTCCATCTCGAACACTGGGCACTACATCAAGAACTTACCTGCAAGAATTCACCCATATCAACCTGTGCATTTTTGTTCACATCAACTTCGCTCAATATTTCGTGGAGCTGATCCTCTGTTACATGCTCACCAACTTTCTGTATTGTAAGAAAAGGAACATGCTGGTTTTTATATCACTTTAAACGAAAAGGTTTTACAATACAATTCATTTACAAACTGTCGTCAAACCATCCTCATAATAGTACTACAAACGTCAATGAAGAAGAACACTTTTGCAGTTGCTATACTGAGAATGAAATAATTTCGCTTTTTTTCTCGTGCTATTACAAAGCTGGTCCCGACTAGACTCGGTCTTCCTTCAAATTGGTACACTTTATAAACCTTTAGTAATCTCTAAAACAACTTCCACTTTCCAACACTTGCTATTTTCCTATGTAGGGATAGGAAAACATCGTACGCCAAATTAGTGCTCAAAGAAAGAACAGGGAATACTCCGTTTGACGTTACCGTTATTTTTTTTATCATGAGCAAAATAGTTGTGAAAGCAGATAATGTGTGTTGATTTTAGTTTTACAGGGATGTCTTTAACGAAAGTGACAAATAGCTTGTTCATGGTAAACAAGACTTGTTTGGGTGAACAGACAACTTTTTTGATTTCACAAGTGAAATGAACAGTTGGACCTCCTCTTTGGGAGGAACAACTGTTCCATGACCCAAACAAGGTGATTTTAATGGTTCAGGCTCCCATTGTTCATGAACTGGTGAAATCAAAATTTTGTGACACAAACAACTGGTCACATTTCTACAAACTGCTGATCACATCTTGTTCGTCAGTTTTGTTAAGGACCCCCCCCCCCCCAAGATCTTTATCCTGTTGCAAAGGTGAAGAAGTATATTGTGGTGTAAAACGGTTACAAAAATGAGGTATTCTGCGCTAGAGAAAGAAGTACATTGCTAAAAATACAGAAAGTTTAAAGTTTTACGCTAATAATTCTTGAGCAGGATGGGCCAGGAGATGAATTGGTCTCAAAATAAAAATTATCAACTCCCTGCATAACTTGGAAAATATTGCAATAACTGTTTTCTCTCAAATTCAGTGTCTGTATAGTCTGGAAAAATGAAGATAAATTCTTTCTCATATGTACAGTGACAACGAATATGAAAAATAGGTCCAGATGGACCTGAGCTCACTTGGCATTATCGAAAGACTAAGACAATATTGGTTACATTATCACATAGATACAAATGAAGTGTCTAAGAACAAATCCCAAAGATATGATCTTGAAAACACAAATATGTTTGCCAAACTAGAAATATAGGTGGTATCAATATAATTTTTATAGAAAATAAAGAGGGTATGTCAGTGCATAATGCCACCAAATTTGAAGTCTGCATATCCAGGATTAAGGTTCAAAGAAAAAAACAAATATGGCTGCCAAATTGAGAATAATGGTCACAGCAACATAATTTTTGCAAGGCTTTGAGATAGGATATAGGTGCACATGTGTGTAAGATATGAAGTCTCCATGATCAACACTGTGCTCAGGGCAGCTGTGCATAGATGACGACAACAACACCAGACGACGACAACGTCGGACGACGGACAATTCATGATTCTATAGGCTCTTTGGCAATTATGCCAAATGAGCCAATAAAAAACCCACACAGATATGAAATTATTTGGACAGCTGTTGACCTACATATTTCAGTGTTCCTGCTAATGTGCGTCCACGCGCCAAACACGCACAGAAAGCATGACATGTCCCGCAAATTTAGAGGTTACGCACCCCATGGGTGCACTGAAACTGAACCTCAACTATTATTTTGACAAAAAAATTCTTACGTCACACCCTGGATTTCAAATGTTGAACAGCAGATTAAACTGCAGAGTATAGCAGAGTGATGTGAATACGTTTTATATAATTGGTATTTATTCATATATGTCCCTCATTACCAGGCAAATGTCCCGCTAAAATCAGTGGTGCAGGACAAAATGACCCGCAGATTTTAAAAGTAGCAATACACCGTATTTTAACACTGAGAAAACGAAATAAACACAATACTTTTACCTTGAAGTATTTTCTGAGATCCCTGATAGTAATGTAACCTTTGTTGTCGCAATCCATCGATTTAAATCTGAAATTAATTTCAAAATAATTGAAACGATATATAAAATTAAATTAACACACCGAAAGCTAAATGAAAACAAGATGATATATTTGTACTTAATAGACGTATTCCATGTGGAACATATGAATAATCAGTACAGTGCCCCCCCCCCCTCCCCCCCCCCAGAAAAAAGTCAGCATGAAACGGTATTTCGAGTAATTCATATTGTGAAATACCTGTTTATGTATAGGTTGATTTCATCTTTTGTGAAATTGATCGGTACGTGTTCTGAAACAGTTTTCAAGTTACGTCCCATCTCCAGGTTCAGGTATCGAATGACGTGATCAAACTCCTCCTGTTACACAATTAGAATAGAACCAGCGGTAATTCCAGCTCACTGTGCGTACAAATCTATTTACTACTGGGTATCACGACGTCACTTACGGTGACTGTCACACACACAACTCATAAAACAAAATTACAGTCACCCTCGGTTACTTCGATTTTTCACCACACAAAATTTAATCGAAGCAGCTGAAAAATTTGAATTGCAATGTATTAGGTTACACATTTTTGTTAAAAGATTACAGACTTCGTTCATAGTTACCACCAGGAGCGCTATAGTCTAAAGACTGCAATTAAGAGTTAACACCAGAGGTGTGACAGGCTTCCCACCTTACACCTACAGCTGCAGTCACATGACAGTCTAGAGACTATCCTATTGGTTAATTAGAATTACACATTAGCACCATAATTATCTTGGTAGCCATCTTTATTCAGTTCAAAGTGCACCTTCTTAGAGACTACACGTATTTGTAACAAGAGTTAATAAATTATCTAAAAGTCTTGAGACTGTCGTTCTAGGCTTTTTACAATTTTGAAACAAAATACAATCGAAAAAAGTTAAAAATTGAAGAAGCTTAAATGGAGGTAACCGGGATTGACTATAGATTAATTAATTTGAAATCCATTTCAGTACCGGAGAAGCTTGGTACATTTCAGCACATTTTTTCCTCTTCCATACCACATAATTTATGACAACTAACTACAAATGTTAATGACTACAGAGCAATCCAACTGATGATGTTTTTGATTATACATGTGCTGCCTACCTTTTGTTTAGCCTTGCTCCATTTCAGTTCCTGTCCCATGATTTCAATGATTTTGGGCAGAGCTTCTTCAGCTGCTGGTACGTTGAGAAATGCAAGGCGTGTCCGTCGGGCAATCACATCTATACCACGCCGAGCATACTCTCTACATGCGTATATTATCTGCAAGAAAATAAATAGCATTTACATGTAGTTTGTAGACTTAAGTTCACAATCAATTACTTTTATTACTACGAATAAGTAGGTATAGCATAGATATTAGTCTAC
Organism: Haplosyllis anthogorgicola; assembly: GCA_038406195.1. Taxonomy (NCBI): domain Eukaryota; kingdom Metazoa; phylum Annelida; class Polychaeta; order Phyllodocida; family Syllidae; genus Haplosyllis; species Haplosyllis anthogorgicola. The sequence continues at coordinate 583 of JBCAUI010517935.1, read as the reverse complement.
AGTGAAGCTTAGACTTCTGTGACTCGCGTACCAAACTGACTCAAGTTCAAAGAAAAGCATTAATGTGGGCTGGCAAGTGAAGGACTTTGCTAGCATGACCCCGAAGTATGTGCAAGGCAAGAATTACTAGATTTTATTGTGTTTCAAAGGTCATTCGAATTTTATTGATTCAAAGGTTTTGTTCAATTTCAACAGAGAAATCGGTATAATTTTAATCCTAGTATTTTTATCAATTATGCAAACTTACTTCCGCTTCAATATAAGGATAATCTGGATGTAGCTTCTTCCCGACTACTGGCCACCGCTTGCCAGTCAAGTTTGCCAGTCTTGCGACTTTAATTGCTCTGTCACCATATGTGTTCGCTAAATGTTCTGCTGTCTGGAATTAATTAATATTTTGTTAATTTGTAAATCACATTTAAAGGTATTCGAGTAAGGAGCTGGTAGTCTATTTCCTACTTTCCGTGCCAAACATGCACTGTTCCGGCGTTTCACTGTCTGAACCTTTTATTGAAGAGAAAATAAATTCATCTACAATACCTTGTTTGTGCTGAAAAAAGTCTGGGACCCCGGGTGGGGATCG
>JBCAUI010517924.1:0-12082 GCA_038406195.1 Haplosyllis anthogorgicola | reverse complement strand
GTAATACATCTATCGGATTGAGATGAATTCACCTAGAAATACAGAAACTACGTCCGAGAGGAATCTAATCAACTTAGAAATTTTTTGATCCCTTTAATAGATGCAGCATACCCTAATCTAAAGTTCCCTAGGCCACTTTGGCTAAATCTTGAATAGTTCACAAACACTACCTAAAAGAATCAGTTTCTGGACTTTGGGCAGTCCGCGTCACATATACCCCATATGTAACACCTAGACTCGCAGCCAAAATTCATGCATGGCTATGGCTGGATTTCAAACTGGTTTTAGAGGGAAAAGGACTTTGTCTACACCCCATTCTTGATGGTTATGCCCCCGAAACTTTGATCCCCTAGTCAATATTGGCCATAGTTTCCGCACAATCAATTACGCACTTTCCCACCCATTAAACATGCTTTACCAGGGGGAATCCGGGTTTCCCTGGGGCATATTACGAAAAACAGCCAGCCCCATCTTAAGCACACTAGTGCCCACCTTTTGGTGGGGGTAAGCCCAAAACGTGCCCATATGTGGCCCAACCAGAAATGGCAAAGTCTTTCCGCGCTTTCCCGGTGACCTCGCCCGTGGTAGCAGTTACGCGCTTGTTTCCCGAATGAGGATACGTGACTTTCTTAGAACTCTTCCAACATGGTCATACTTGTATTTATATCACCAAACGTGTCATCAGAGTACACTGCCTCATGTCTGATTCTCTCCAGCCGCTGCTTTGGAGGAACCTTCTGTATATTAAACATGGGACGATTTTCTTTGCTGGCAAGCCGCGAAAACACAGAGGGCCTTTCGTCACTATCTGACATTTTCCTGCTTTCTGATTTCCAAATGTCTTTATTGGTCAACTTCTTCAATGACCCTGGGGTCTTCCTATAAGGGTTAGGTGTGGTAGAAGCTTCGTAGAATGTGACCACGGGGCCACTGCATCCGCTCACAACATGCCTTACATCTATACTATCTCGCGAAGTATTTTCTCGTTTACTGCGATCCAACTGGCGATGCGACTTCTTCTCTTTTCGAGTTGCTGTGGCTTCCAATTTCTGAAATACACGAGGGTTAACAGTTTCCTTTGAGATGTCTTTTAACGCAGATGTTCTGTGTGCGGTTTCCGTCACAACAATTCTCGAAAGTGGATTAACTTTATTCATATCATACTCTGGAATATTTTCTTTAGTACACATGCATTCCTCCGATTTAATAACAACTGATTTCGTGACTGGGTTCAAAACCTCATCGGTGTGCATTTTTGATTCCTGACATCTTTGTTTTCCTTCTTTTCTTGGTACAGACCTGAACAACACTTCACCTTTGTTCACCCGTTCCACTATTCTCTCACCTGGTTTGGGTATGACATCTGTTCCCGCTTCATCAGCTTTAGATATTCCCAGGAAAGTCACTTCATCGTCGGATTCATTGATGATATGTACTGTGACACGTTCATCCTTCTCAGCCCATGGATCACGTATAACCGGGCTTCTCGATCGTGACTTCTTGTACTTATGTTCGGAACTTCTGTATCTCCCGCGAGTTCTTTCGGACGATTCCGGTTGTCTGGAATGTTTGCGATGTCTTGGGCTTTCATTTCTGTGTCTTCTCCGTGAACTTCTTGACCTTCCAGATCTAGAGCGAGATTTATATAATTCTGATTACCGGATTCTGTCGTGTCATCACGTCTCAAAATATACCTTCCACATGCCAAAAATCACAGGTCTATTGCTTTTAAAATTTGGTGATCCTGAAAAATAAAACGTGATACAACAGTCGCAATTAGAATACATAATTCTACCTTCTGTAATTTGGACTTCTAGATCTACTGTTGCGATGTCTGTAGTCCGGGCTTCTGGATCGATCATAACGGCGTCTGTAATCCGGACTCCTGGATCTGCTGCGATATCGTCTTTCATATGGACTTCTTGATCTCCGTCTTGAGTAACTTGGGCTTCGTGGCCTGTATGCACGAGGATACACATCATCTTTGATACCAAAAACTTCACGGGAATGTGACCTTGCGGCGAGATGCCTAGCACTGTCATAGAATGCATTCCTAAACAGTGCATTGTCTTCTTCAATGCGCTGGTGATAGTAGTCACTAGTTGCCAGGGACTCAGGGGTACTCCACGGATCATACACTTCCGATTCGCTCGGTTGAGAGGGTTCAAATGGGACTTCCCAAGGATCAACTGTATCTTGCGTGACCGCATCCTTGGGACTACATTCAATGACTTGTTCATCCTCATGTCTATGTTTTGACTTTGGATGATGAGTTTTCTTTTTGGATTTTTTCCTTTTGTGTCTCTCAATGCCTGCATCAGAATCGTCGGATACCTCCCCTTCTTCCTTCTCCGAATTGTTTTCTTCCTGAAGTTCGCTGAGCCTCCTTTCGACAACTTTTAATTTAAGTTCGGCTTCTTTGCGTAACTGTGCTCTTTCTTTTTGTCTTACCGATTCCTCAGACTCACTCGCTGGCGGACATTGCACCAAAGATACTAAACCACTTGGTGCTTCCCATGGATCGCTTGAATCAATATGTTGGTCAGGTGAAGATACCATCTGTGAAAAATCGGCACCAAGTTGATTTGCACCTAAATGCGATCCTGTTATCAACACTCTAGGATCTCTGAGATCAAAAGATGTCTTTGTTGGTATAATTTTCGTACTTATTTCTTTTGCAATTGTTTGTGGAGCCATACCTTGCGACTGGAGTTTATTGTACGCAACCTGCATCTGAGTATGGATTCGCTTTTCCAATTCTGCTCCAAGAGTATTAATTGTTTGTGCACCTGACAGTTCTGTCCGTGGTGCAGCGTCACTGTTTACTGTCTTTTGGTAGGGATTTTCTAGTATGACATCAACTTTGTAAACCTGATACCCTGTACTGTCATGTCCAGATTTTTCTTGTCTCTCGTTCTCTTGCTCCAAGGCCTTTTGAATCATCTGCTTGGCTTCATGCTCCATCTGCTTTATCATTCTTTTCTCCAGACCGCCTGTGGTATAGTATTCAGGCCTTGGGTCTACAGGTCGTACCTGCTCTCTACCACTTGACGTGTACGCTTTTGTAAGGTAGAGGGGTTCTAATGGTATGCGTCTTGGTGGAACTTTTTTACCCATTAAAAGTGTTCTTCCATGAAACTTTCCCATTGTATCCGGTTTGGTAGGTTTGTCGCTGTTGTCGGAACCTTTCATTTTGGTTTTACCGCACGAACTGTTTTCCTGTGAACTACTTGGTGCATTTGATTTCTTATCCTTGGAATGTCTGTCCTGTTCCACATTAGATGCACCTGTGTATTTATCATGTAAATGTTTCCGGCTTTGCACATTTTCCCGAGATTGTTTATGAGGGTGTGTAGTACTTGATGTGCCTGAGCTCTTACTATTATTTTGTGGATGTTTGCGTCGTTGTTGTGTGGTATCCTGAGAATGTCTCCGGTGCGGTACAGCACCTATATTTCTGCCATGAGGATCGATGTCGTGTGAATATCTGCGATTCTGTACACCAGCAGAAGACCAGTCACTTTCAGGTGTATGATTTCCATCGTCTGCAATACAAGTAAATAAAAAAATTTCCCCCTTTAAGATTACTTTAATACCAAAATTATTCAGACTACGTTTATTTCCGCTCCATTGTTTAGTCGTGCAGATGAAGTTAAGCGAATTCTTTTTTGCCGAGCGTTTTCAATTGGTTTCTTTCTCTGCTCCAATTTAAATAAGTTTTCGTAATTCACATACAAACTGCGTCTTACCCTCCGGTTCTGAACTGAGAACATCAATTGCTGCCATTAGTTTGTCTTTGAAAACACTGCTTTTACTTTTCACAAGAAGATCTTTCAAAAGCTGTAATGAAATACAATTTAAGTATTTAATAATTCGATGTAGTACAAAGGCATCTATTGACATATGCATATTACGGTTCTGAGTTTTATTTAAAGCCGGGTCATCATCTCATTACAGCTTTACATTTAGGCACTAGGTTTTATCTGCTTTTTTGCAAATTATTCTTAGACCGGGAACTGATATTGAAGAAAAACGATTATTGCACAATCTACAAATCCTTGTTACAGAGAGATTACTTCTCGTGAATCAGATTCATAAAACTTTTAGTTCAGTATGTATCCCTATCCAACTTAAATGTCACATGTTCCAGTTTTGTAAGTCACGAGGAAAAACAGCTAGGAAGCGGAAATGACATGGGAGAAGGGATGTGGCTTGAGATATCTTACAAAAAGATATTATTCTTGAATTTTAGTACATGTATAACCGTTTCCTGTAAGTCTGCCCTGCAGGCATTTCACGAAGCGTGGCTGTCATACAAATTTAGCACTAAAGGTTTAAAGAAGTTAATAAATGAACTAATCTATGCTAAGGTACTTGATGAAGAGCCTAATTGCATTAGAAATATTCCTGTGTCGCAAATGTTCACAGGTATTCGATAGCATTTAAAGTAACAACAAAGCGATATAGCTACAAGTTATTTCGTTATGAATTATTTTGACTTACTGCATTCTGCCCATCAGAGTTACCCTGCCAACAAGAAACTTGATAATAAACGTATGTATAAAGTATTAGAGAAAAAATATATTTGTACTATGGTTCATGAAATCCAAGAAGCATATTCAATCAGTAGTCGCAAGTGTCTACATGCTCATATAAATTAGATCATAACCTCTACTTGAGGCATCCCCTCTTTTTGAGACAAAATTTACTTTGTGTTGTCTTGTTTAACACCTTTGGTGGCAATATTCTTAATCTCAAGTATCTTGCAAGGATGATTGTAATAGAAACGTTTTTTAAGGTGTAAAATTTGTCAGTTTGGCATAAATTCACGTTTATCCTTAGCTAAATTTCAGCATTTCGATTGTTTTTTAAGCAGTGCCCCATCAAGATTGTCTAGTCACTTGGTGTCTAAATTCCGGTAAAAGCGGTATTTATGTTAAAACAAAACATCTCATTATGTAAGATACTTACCAGGAGACCCTCAGATTTCTTATCCATACCGGCAGGCATTTCCGGTTCCTCAGGTGGAGGTGGAGGGGGCAACGGAGCCTGAAGTGTATGGAACAGCAATAATATCAACACCTTAATTATTTACAATCACCATTAGCGCATGCTACATTTTGATCGTAGGGCAGGCCAGGTAACATGAATTTAAATTCAGTACGCCAGGACCTTATTACGGTGAAAAACAGTTACATACCTCTGGGGGCGGTCCCTCGGGCAAAGGCGGCGATTCGAAGACTACTGTTGAAAGAGGTGGGTTCACCACAGGTATCTGTTCAGTACTCGCACTGTCAGCTGCTAAGTAAAAATCCGTTAGTTTCACTAAATAACTGCATAGTTATCAACATAATTATAGGTGAGTTTTCTTCTACTTCACCAGACTAAATCTGTGTTCATGTATTTATAATTCTTTACTAATTTTTGCACTGTGCAACATAATTGATACCCACGACTAGATATTTTATTTCTTTTTATGCTTCCTGTCCATCTGGATTTGTTTCTGAGGTATGTTAAACACTGCCTAAAGCACACCAAAGTCGACAAGCGCACGTAACCAATAATAAAATGTTAATAATTAGACACAGATAAACTTACTACTATAAGCGATGTTTTGAAAAATAAGGGTATGTTTAGACTTACCCACATTTGATGTGTCGGCATGCCACATACCATTGTGGTATGGCTGGCTTTGCTGTCCCGTAATATTAATATCAAGAATTGATGGCAATTGTATATTCGATGCTGAAGCATCAAATGATTCTTCAAGACTCATGTCCATTTCACCAGCTTCTGCACTGGCTTCCTGAGGAGCTGATGATGTCCTCGAGTCACTGGAGTTCTCAGATTGTTTTATCTCTAAATTACTGTTCTTTGCTATTGTCAGTCCAATAGTAACATCAAGCATGCTTCTACAGCTATCCGTACTCTGCTGTTCACTTCTGGTAGGCAAGTTCTCAGATCGCTGCTGCGTCGCAATTTCACTTCCCCTTTGACGTTCATTAGATTTACTAGCAGCCACCTCAGCACCACTGGTTGCTGATCCCGACTTTAAATGAGGCCTTTCTACATTTGCATCCTTTTGAACATCACCACGACCAATTTCAACCCTTTCTTCTTTCTGTACCTTCGAGTCTGCGTCAATTTTTGTTTCACAAACTTCCTTTCCTTCTTTTGCAGCTTTTGTGTCCTCACTGCTAATACTATCTTTGTCACTGCTTTTTGCAACACTTTTTTCTATATTTCCAGTCTTCTTGACATTGTTAGTGCACATTTCCTCCTGGTTCTTTGCTTTCTCAATCCTATTTGTTTTTGTTTGGCCCTGGTGTATCTTGTGCTTATCCGTGTTAGCATCTTTGTCGACTCCTTTCTCCTGGTTCTTATAAACTTTTATCCGACTCTTTTTGGTACTTTCTTTGTCCTTACTAGACTTATGCTCTTTATCTCTGCGGGACTGACCAGAATGCTTCGAACGTTCGTCTTTATGCCCTTTGTAGTCTTTTCTGGATTCCTCCTTGATATTATCATGTTTGTGCGAGGTATCAGAAGGCTTCTCACGTTCCCTAAAATTGTCGCCCTTATGTTTTTCACTTCTTTTAGATTCCTTTTCTCTCTTACTGGAATCTGAAGTTTTCTTACTTCTCGATTCTTTTTCTCTTCTGCTCGAATCTGACCTTTTCTTTCCTTCATCCTGGTGATGATGATCTGACTTTATCTTCTCATCGACTTTCTTTGTGTTCTCAATTTTATTTTCGTCCTTATCCTTTAGTGTTTTATCATTGTACTTTGTAGCAGTTTTGTCCTTTACATTTTTGTTTCTTCTGACATCTTTCGCCACCTTTTGTTCTCCCTTTGAGTCTGCTTTCTTGTCCTGGTCTTTTGTATCCCGTAATTTTTCTGCATCCTTTTGTATTTTCTCCCTTGAGGCGTCTGATTCGATCACTCTACTTCCCGTCTTTGACTTCTCTTCTGGTATTTTTTCCTTGCATTGCATTTTGTCTTTCGGTAATTCTTTGTCACTCCTCGTATTTTGTGAGGATTCTTCCAATGTAGTTGGTTGGTCTACCTTTTCAGATTCCTTTTCACAAGATTTATCTTTTCTGATTTCCTGCTTACTCGTATCTTGTTGACGGGTTTCGTCCAGATTGCACAACGCACTTGTCTTGATACCCGTTTCTTTGTTCATCTCTCTATCGACTCGCTTCTTGTGCTGCTTCAACGCCAGTTTCGTTCGCAAAATATTCTGCACATATTCTGTTACAGCGATCATCTTCTTTCTCATTTGTTCGTCCACCACACCTGCTGCCGATTTCTCTTTCCACACTTGCAAAGTTCTCTTTATTTTCGACAGTTTTCTTTCTTGGTCTTCATCCTGTACTTCCTCTTTTTCTATCGTCTCTTGGAGAGCCAATATCCCGTCAGTCCATCCTTTATACTTTTTCTCCATTTCTGACTTTACGTCCGTTGTTAACTGCACTGGCAGCTCGGAATTAGTCTCTTTTTCTTTTGAACGAACAGCTCTATCGAACAAAGGTTCAACTCTTTTATGACAGTCTGGTTTATTATGATGATATCGATCAATCAGTGACTGTGGCATGGGTGGCGGCGGTGGAAGACCCATTTTTTCATATCTCATCTTATCAACTGCAACATTTCCTTTTGCTTCGGGAACTTTTCTGTTTTCAACCTTTTCCGTCAACAGAACATTGTCAAGTTTTTCCATTTCACTTTGTCCTTGTGACATCTGTTCGCTATCAATGACATCACAGCTGGACTTCAAAGTACTAAATCTGTCGGAAAGGAGTTTCATATGACTGTTCCGGATTTCATCATCATGTATACCACTCACTCCAAACCTTTTCCATCCGGGATAACCAGCGCTCATGTCCAGCATGTCCTTCAAACTGTAGCCTGGACCGAGTGTATTCATTCCCCAGGCCACTTTGTTTCGTTTTCTCCTTTTCTTGTACTTCTTCACTCGCTCTGTGCTTGTATCCGCATCTTTCTTTCTCTTCCGAGTAGCATTTGCACGGATTACTGGGACATTATCTGGCCTATTTTCCCCGTTGTTCTCTGTGTGCTGTTGATGGTTTGGAAACTTAGTGGTATCACTGTCACATTCTAATCGGTTCTGATCAGCCATATTTGGCTCAACATTCGGTTCTACTGACATATCAGCAGTCCAATCTGGGCCTTCTGGTTCGATATTTATCACATGGTCCAAGTTTGGGTAGGATTCTATAATACCAGAGTGCGGAACACAAAAGGCATCCACAGCTGAACTGTCTTGTGAGTTCATGGACACACTCATAGTAATCAGTGGGCAAGTTTGGGTTTCTTCGATCGTTTCTTGCACCGATGCATCTGGAGTCACTTTTTCCTCTTTTACCTTGACCTAAAATAATCAACAATGTACATGTATTTAGATCAATGAATCCTCTTCCTTCAGAACCATACTACATACCATAGCACTGAAAGAATCAAACTAACTTTATGATGTGGCTGACTTTAGTTGTAAATTGTTCAAAAAAAACAAAACAGGAACTTTCGATTAAATACATGTATATAATTGCTTTTTCAATGGCTGGGTAGACTTACCTTTCCCAATTCATGCTTCACAATTATTAGATCAGTTGAAAGATCAAGGTTTTCTGTAGTAACTCCATGACCACTGACCGCAACATTTATATCTGGTAAGTCTGTTGCACCGGAAAGAACAGGACTATTCACACCTGTGTCGCTTCGAGGCACTTTTTCATCTGAATATTTGTACACAAGTATGGCACAAGGCAGACTGTTCTTTGCTTTAACACGAAGCTTGTTGCCTGCAATCTCTTCTCCCTCATCCAACTGTAACGAAATTAAGAAAACATAATATTTAAGGGGAGTGTGATTAATCGCAATTAATCTATTTCTTGTTAAGTTCACACTTCACACCTCAATACAAAAATATACTAGTCTTACAAATTGTTCAATCTAAATATCATAGGTAGATATGGGACGACGCAGTAAAGAACATGTGTCCTTGCTTCTGTTGACACACATTCTGTGCAAAATACATTTTTTTAAACAAGATTGTCATTTACCTTATAAAGTAACAGATTGTATACGGGTTGTTCTTCCTTGTTTTTGGCATCGTTCAGACAGTCGTCTGCACATCTGAATAACTCCTCGGTGTTCGCCAGATGATTCATAAATGAATATTCAGGCATCTCCAGACTTGCCCCAACATCAATATCGCCTTGTGGAGCCACAGCAAAGCCAAACTATAAAGAATGGATAACATTTATGCAGTATTTCAATACATAAGATTCAACTGAGAGCACTTTGCTATGTTAATATTAACAATGTCAACAAGATTTAACTAAACTTACCAGTTGATTTTCTTTGACGGTTGAATTTATGGGCAGCACATTTGTTACCTCCATTGAGCACCAGTTTTGCAGGTTGCTTGCTTTTTGGCAACTCTGGGTGACGATGCCTAGAATGTCAACGCTACTGAGTCTCTTCTTTACAGACATCTTTGTTCTACCTTTAAAATGAATCGGAAAAACAATTCATGTCCAGTACTTTTTCAGTAGCACTGTGCTGTTGCGTTCACTGTACTTTGGAATGATAAAGTAACTTAGCATGATCTTTTTTATACCACACTGCAAAATCAACCCGTATGATGTGCTAATCAGCACGTTTTCATAAACTTAATGCCCATCCTTTAATGCACAGCAAGCGTTAAGATGAGCGTTACATTGTTTATTGTGTAATGCTGTCTGGTAGCGTTACACAATAAACAACATAACGCTACTCTTAACGATCGTCTTGGAATTGGAACCGTTAAAGTTCAGCAGTGTTGTTTATTAAGTTTATGAAAACGAGCTGAATGTTAGAGTCGCTTATTTTAGGAGATTGGCCTGAATAGCAATTGTTATCTTGTTCACCCGTCAATTGCATACAGATGTCAACTTCTAGAGCAAGGAGCGAAGGAGAGTTTTTTAAGCACATCACCATGAGGCAGAATGTTCTGACACATATACTTTGAGCAAATCGTAAAATCCTGACTTGGTGCAATTGAATAGCAATAATCAATCGTCAGCGGTCTTTGGGACAATACATTTCCCAGTATGTATTTGTCCACAATCATTACAAAAGAATATATTTTGTCCAGAACTCTTAAGGTTCCATGACATTTTTACGTTGACCTTCACATACATGTGTAAATTTTCTACACAGGTGACCGTAAACAGTTAATTCATGGCAGCTATCGATACTTTTTATGAGATAATATTTGGAGAAACGAGGGACTAACTTTTCCGCACTGGTAATTTTACAGTGTAAACACATGGTTTTATTGACATGACCTTTTGCTTTAAAAGTCCATTATGTTTTCATGGCCATGGCACGGGCGGTTCGTCCTCATTGCGTTTTCATTCTTTTCGTTAAAAATCTACCACCAGAAAGGTGTCTTTAGTTGGTGCGGTTAATCTGAAAAAAAAGAGAACCACGAACTGTAATCCGCTTACCCGTGGGCCATGGTTTTCTCTATTATCGCTGCTTGTTATGTCTTTATTTTAGGGTTGGGGATGACAGTGATGTCTATTTTATCATTCCTACCGATAGAAACAATCACAGGCTACTTCTTCCTCGTGTTATAATATGTATCTTCATGTTTTCTCTGCTAAAAACAAGTTTATAACTTCTTGATCCTTGTCTTCCTAGCCCGAGTTACTGGCCATTTCTCTTGCTACGCACAATGGCCAGAGATCTGGTAATTCCAAAAAGTGGTGCAACCAAAAAACTGCCAAACATGTATAAAAAAAATTAATTGATGTTGTTTCTTTGTACTTTTATCATTAACTATTCATAACATACAGAAATGAGAACTTATGTCCAAAAAAATTAGCATCAACACATTTAAAATATTTATTTCACATAAATTCATCATAGCCCCCAAAGTCTCAATTTTGGCCATGGATTTTGCAGTAATATGGACTCTTTAAATAGAATAACTCAATTCTTTTTAGCCAAAAATTTTAAGTCAAATTTATTTTAACTAAATACAAAGAGATTTTGTACTGACGGTAAAATTCTGTCGAGCTATCGGGGCCGACGCACTTTGCGTCGGCACTGCACCGCAATTGTCTATGGGGAGATCCCTGACCGTAAACCAGTGAAGCGCTGCGCGTAACGTTGTTGCAGGTCAGGTCTCTCGGACTATCTTCCTCCCGTAGCAGACTACATTTTGTCTTGATATACGCTAGGTGTCGCTTTTTTAACGAGCGGACTGTTTTTCGATTGGTGTAAAATAATACATGATAAAAATATAAATTATACAAACAGACATTATCAATTATTTATCAATATTTAAAAGTGTTTGTTATGTTTATTAATCATTTTGCCTGGCAGATTGAAGTGATCAAAAAGACTTTCATAAGAATGACTATTTTCTGCCTCAAAACAGTACTTCCGGTGCCGGCCATTTTTCACATTTTTCACAATATTTTGAGATAAATTGGCTAATAGGAGTGAAGTATGGCACATTTTGTACCTCCAGCGATAGAGGACAATCCACGTGGATGGGGTCCTTCCAGTATACCAAGTGAATTTAAGGATATGCCCTACCAGCCCTTTGCAAAGGGTGACAGATTGGGAAAGGTAAAAGCATGCTTTTTGATCATGAATACAGAGGGAAAAAGTGGAAAAAGAGTAGTCAAGTGTAACTCCAAAATACTGTTTGATAAGTGGAAGTCAAATGAGTGAACATGAAATATTAAGAAAATCATTGTTCTGTGTATAAAACGAAGAACAAAGTTCAGAAGTAATTTCGCAATATGTTTCAGATGGCTAGTGTTGTGTTGTCGTTTAGTGAGTACCCAAGACGTGTATAGTGTAAAATCCAACTATTTATTAAAGTAAAAATAACGACTTGTTGATGGCTGCCAAGTCGACTACAAGGAACGCTGGCACATAGATGTCAGCACGTAATGTTACATCCCTCTTTTTATAAAGGAAAGACACTTATTGCAAATAAACTAATAAACTAAATAAATATTTAGTTTTGACTAAACATTTCAACTTTGGGACAAAA